>JAGMVL010000395.1:0-19641 GCA_019202695.1 Populus x sibirica
TCTTTTTCAAGAATTACTTTCCTTTCTCATTGCTATGGGCTGTGGAGGTTCTAAAGTGGACGATTTACCACTAGTAGTTCTCTGTAGGGAGCGCAAGGAAGTCATCGAAGCTGCCTCCGACCACCGCTACGCTCTCGCTGCTGCACACGTGGCTTATTTTCATTCGTTGAGAGACGTTGGCGACGCGATTCGCAGGTTTTGTCGATGAAGGGCTCGTGATCGCCTCTTCCTCAGCCGCTCTGCCTCTCCTGTACTAACATTACCATCTCGCGAAGGGAAATCCAGGCACATATCGAAGAACTCCTCTACTTCAACCTCACTTTCGCACTCTATAGACACCAAAAGCAAAGACGAGGAGATTGAAGATTCGCATTTGCCCTTGTCTTCCGGGTCGGATTTGGATTCAGACTCCGGTTCAGGTTCAGGTCACATCCACATTCATGATACCCCTGAAGAAGAAGAAGGGGCTGTAAGAGAGATACCTTCTACTTCTTACAATAATAATTTTAATGATTATCCCCAACCTCAAGGAAATTGGGGTTTTCCTAATTACTCAGGAGATAATCCGTATCCTAACCCGTATCCGTATCCATACTCGTATGAGAATTCGTATACCTAATACGTATTATATGAAGAGGTCGCTGCTCCGGCTAAAACGGTGGTGTATGAGGATCCGTCAGTAAATGGGTATTCTGATGGCGGGTCGGGTTATTACGGAGGTGGGTATTTTGGGTACCCGATGATGAATTCACCAGCAAGGAAGCCAAGTCCTGAGAAGCCACCACCGGTGCCCCCATCACCACCAAGAGTGTCAACATGGGATTATTTCAATGTGTTCGATGCATACGACAATGGTGGTAGTGGTGGGTATCCAGCTTTATCATCCGTACGCGAGATACGGATATTGGGTCGAGTAAAGTAGTCCAGATTCGAAAGAGAGTGAGGGAGAGAGAAGGGATTCCTGATTTGGAAGATGAAACGGAGCAAGAAGTAATAAAAAGAGGTTCATAAAGAGAAGAAGAAAGCGAGTAAGAAATGGATTTGAATGGAAAAATGAAGTTTAATGAGGAAATGATGAGGAATTACGGAGAGGGTACTTCAAAAACAGTGCATATAGAAAGCAGTAGTGAGAGTTTAGAGTCTGTTAAAGGTAAAGGAATCAAGAGCAGTATGAGTCCGAACACGATTCAGAGTCCTGATAGTATTGTTTCGAAGAGCCCTGAAGAGGGTCTGTTAGGAAAAAAAGGGGTTAGTTTTGAGGTTGAAGATGCATCTAATGTAACAGTGGAAATTGAGTCTTCAAAGCCTAGTAGTGTTCCTACTACTACATTGTCGGCTCATGGTACAAGGGATCTTCAAGAGGTGGTGAAGGAAATAAGGGACGAGTTTGAGACCGCTTCTGGTTATGGGAATGAGGTTGCATTAATGCTTGAGGTGAGCAAGTTGCCTTACCAATGCCAGCAAAGAAGCTCCCTATTTAAAGGTTGGATTTTTTTATTTCATTTTATTTTTTTGTTATGTTTGTTTCAGTGGTTTTCTAGTTTGTTTCTTAGGCATGTGGTCAAATTTCCGTTTGGGTTCTTTTTTGTTCTGATTATTTTTTGTGGATTGTCTATCATACTTGCACGCACCATTACAGTCAAGGTGAAGGTTTAGAGTGAAAGAAAATTATCCACTGAATGGTTATATTTCCTTGAAGAATTCTCATAGGAGATTGGCTCTTTGACCCCAAATATTCGATATGATATTAACTTGAATGTTAATTTTAGTGCCATGTCTTTTCCTCTTCCCTTTGATGGGTTCTGCTGGAGAATGCTTGCTGTTAAAGCGCCTCATTTCCGTCATTTTGTTGAATTTAAGTATTATCTCTATCAGATACAATAATCTTGCCACTCCAGTAAAACTGACATGCCTTGGTGCAGTGATTCTTTCCAGGATCTTGTATTTGGTGTCTTCCCACCCTCACTGCAAGGCCATCAGTGCGCATTTCTTCTAGGACAATGAAAATGGCAAAATCTTACCCCTTGGAATCTGGAAATGACTTTGACATGAGGCGGAGAAACCTATCATCTACTCTAGGAAATTTACGCTTGGGAGAAGAAACTATACAAGGAAGTGAGGGTATGGGGCAATGATGTTGTGGGTTTCTTCTTTTGGTTACCATGATTTTATTTTCTAATATTCACCTAATAATTAAGTTTGAGTTTAATGCCTGTTAAAAGGCATCCGGTTCATAAACTTGTACGAGGAAATTTTTTCTTGTGCCACCAACAAACTAGCTTGTTTGATATGGAAATGTCAACGTATTTTGCATTCTTCCATACAGTAGATATTGTTCAGTGTTTGGTTTGATCAGTCTTAGATGTATAGTACAATTTAAACGTGCCTGCTAATGATATTGAAAAAGAAAATTATGCTTTGTGAAAACAAAATTGAAAATTTTCAAAGAATTAATTTGTCTTTATATGATGGAAGGTATGTGCGGGTATTAATAGTTGTGCTGCTACTTTAGTTGCTGTTGGATCTTTCTTATCAAGTGAAGTATTTCTGTGGATATTTAGGATGAAAAAGAGCTTGGCTCCTGGTCATCTATGAAAAGGAGTGCAAAAGGTTATAAATGTTGGATGACCGTGGGGCAGAGTCTAGTAAAATTGATGCTACTCAGGCTTCGATAAGGAAATTGCTGACAAAAATCAATGTGTGTATCCGAGCTGTTGATGCCATATCCAGTAAGATACACAGGTTGAGGGATCAGTTACAGCCTCAGATCACTGAATTGATTCATGGGTAAGTTTACTGCTGTGCTCCCTTGGTCTTTTCAATGCTAAGCAATTTGGGGTTCACAACTTCCATGTCTTACACCGAAATATAACTGAGGTTTGGGGGCAAATGTGTGAATGGTTAGTCCTTGGGGACTATCACTTGCCATTTGTCCATGCAAGATATGGTGTCTGCTAGGTTACTAAACCAGGGCTGGTACGCTGACAGAGAACTATGGTGATCTCATTCACCATCTATGCCTCTTGTGCTGTGTTGAGATACCTGAGTTGGTAAAATGACCTTTATTGTCAGTCTTTACGATAATGCATTCAATAAACTGGTTATTGAATCTTGCTTTCTCCTTGTTCACTGAAGCATACTGGTTATATGCACAAGTAGAGGGCATTTCTGTGTTTTGGACCTATTAATACTCATCATTTCTAGCTGCTACTTGATTCGGATATCATCTTCTACTTTTACGGATTTGTGAAGTATTTCATCCTAAGTTTTGATAACCCTTGCACACTTTTTTGTGGCTCTAGCAGAAATTGTAAAAGTTAGGAGACTTTCTGATTCGTAGTGCTGTTGGCATGCCTGTTTAGTGTGGGTGAAGTATGATTGGAAGATGGAAGAAAAGACCAGTGCATGTGCAAATCTTTTTGTTCTGTCAATTATTTGATCACTAGTGTTTTGGATTCTTCCATTTTCATATGATAATGGACTTCTATTTGCAGGTTGATCAGGATGTGGAAGTCCATGCTCAGATGTCACCAGAAGCAGTTCCAAGCTATTATGGATAGCAAAGTTCGCTCTCTAAAAGCACAGAGAGATTCTGGTTTGAAAGCCACAGTTGAACTTGAAGTGGAGCTTATTAATTGGTGCACCTGTTTTAACAATTGGATTAACACCCAAAAAATCCTATGTGGAGTCATTAAATGGGTGGCTGTTAAGGTGCCTTCACCAGGAACCTGAAGTAACCGCTGATGGGATTGTGCCCTTCTCCCCGAGCAGAATTGGTGCTCCACCTATTTTTGTAATTTGCAATGATTGGTACCAAGGAATTGTTAGGATTTCTGAGCAGGAGGGGGGTTGAAAATGCCATGCTTGGTTTTACTTCAAGCTTACATCAGTTGTGGGAACGGCAAGATGAGGAGCAGCGACAGAGGATCAAAGCAGAGTACCTTACAAGGGATTTTGAGAAACAGCTTAAAACCTTGCGAATGGAGAAGGGAAGGATTGAGCAGGAGCGTGGAATCTCACCTCCAGATAAAACCATGTCAAAGGTTTCTTCAGAGAGTGGAATCTCACCACTAGATGATCTAAAGGTGGATTTGGATTCAATGAGGGAAGAAATTGGAAGAAGAGAGGGCAAGGCACAAGGAAACAGCCAAATCAGTCCATGATGCAGCTTCCAGTAGTTTACAAGCAGGTTTGGTCCCAATTTTTCAGGCTCTGGGCAAGTTCACTTCCGAAGTTCTGAAAGCTCATGAAGAAGTTAGGCTTTGAGATGCTAGGGGCCCATAGGAAATGCATCAGCAGCTATGTTGAAGGTCCTTCAGGGGAAAGTTACCCTGCTTTTACCTGGATCAAGTAACAATTGGAAAAAGGTTAGATTCGTAAGGAAAGTAAAGGAAGATGAATAAAGCAAATATACCAGAAAGGATATGGCACAACGGGTAAAACTACTTCGATAAGATAACGGGAGTGCAATATAGAATTGCTTAGAGAAGCTGGAGGTTTTTGGGGAAGAAATATGTGGGAGAGGCAAGTCAAACCGTTGTTTCCGTTTCAACTGGTTCTGCCCTAACCCCTGAGTAGATGATATGTAGGAATTTGTACAGAAATTCATTTATTGGTTGATTGGTTGTTGGTGGATGTATTTGGTGCCAACTGAACTGATGGGATGGAGGATTCAGATGGTGGGCGTGGGCTCTTCGATGTAGAATTTTTATTTTAAAAAAATTTTTGAATGGAAGTACTTGGTAATGAAATTGAGGAGCCGTTTTTGACTGCCATAGGGAGTTGTTGATTGCACCTGAATGAATGATTTGTGTGATTTTCTCTTTACAAGGATTCAGTGATGCATGTGCACGGAGGGCAAAACGTTCCAGTGCTATTTTGTTTAATAATCATTTGTTGAACAGGATGCTTGACGTCCAGTTTCTGTTTGGATTTCCATGGTTGATGAAGGCTGCTGGAGTTCTCACTCTACAAAATTCATCGTCTTCTGGACTGCTGCGGGTAAGAGGTGGATATATGTTTAAGGGACGCAAATTTCTGCGTGCATGTTCTTGCTATAATTTAGGAGGACGAAGACGTGGTGCAATGGAGGCCTCCTCCTGCTTATGTTAAAAGTTAGAGCGTGTCTGTATCCCAGTATCACTGGTGGTGTTGTACTTGTACATATATAAATTTTATTGAAAAAAATAATTTTTTAGTATAATATCTTGTTTTCTTATCAATTTATTTTTTAATAAATAAAATATAGTTTTTTTTAGATATGTTCCTTATATCAATTAGAATAAATTGAACAATTTAAAATAAGGATTAAAAATGCAATTTTTCATACGAATTTAAGAAAAGCTATGTTGCTTTTTTGGCTTTTAATCTGTTTTTCCCCCTTTTAATCATGTATTCATGCGACAGATCCAAACTATATCTTATTAAATTGGTGTCTAATGAAGTTCTAAATCTAAACAAATCATTTAATTCTAAAAGATATACAAAAAGAATAAACTATAAACTCACAAGATACTCACAAACAACACGCCACAATAAAATTACCACCCGAAGTAGTTTTTTTTTTTTATAATTATAGGAATACTAGCTAGCTGTTCTCGACAATATATTATTGAGTAGTTTTAATAGCCTATTTATATTTTATTATGCAAGAATTAAGATAAATATTCATAAAAATTAACAAATTATTGAGAAAAATATATATTTTCATGCAATTTCTTCCCTTTCTTATTCATATATTTCTTTGTTATGATAAGAACATGTTTTTTATGAGCAACATTTTTTTTTAATAAGAACTAGAGGTAGTTAAAATAAAATATTTGTAAAAACTTCAATCACATTAATTGATGATGAAAAAATGTATCTCTTGAGTCAGAATTCCATTTATTCATATATTATTTTCCATTTTTTTATTTTGATAAAAATATATTTTTGATATAAAAACATATTGTTTTTTTTTATAGAAAACTTGTCATGAAAAGACATGAAAAATCAATAATCAATCATTCATATGTGATAGAAGGGGAAACGAATAATCCTAGAAAATTATGAAAAAAAAAATGCAATAAAAATTATATTTCATTACTATTTTGAATATTCATGAGCATTTGTTTTTTTTTTAATTTTGCATAATGTGTTCATTTATAATAATTCATAAAAATAATTATTAATATTGTCATTAAAAATTATAATTTTTTTGAAAACCATGATGGAATTGGATAATATGATAAATACTATTTAAATTATTTTATTTACATGATTTTTATTTAATATCAACAAAAAAAATAACAAACAACATATCCATATCATTTGTTGTTTAAATTTTAGCCACCTTTAATAGTTGAAATGTGATATAAAACTTCTGAGACCCCATAAAAACTTTAACTTGTTTTCGACACGTAAAACATCCAAACACATTGTAATAACTTCATTGAACTCATTTTTAACCCCCCAAAACATCATTTATCTAGTTTAAAGACTAAAATTAATTTGAATAAAAACACCTTCTCGACAATGGATTTACTTTTTCCATGAAAAATTCAAACTATTTCTTTGAAATTCTTCTTTGCAAGAGAACCCGCCGAACTCAGAAGCTTAATTTTTCTCATGATCGGAATGTGAGTCGACCAACAACTTTTTCCTTTCCTTTTTATTTTTCAATGTTTTTTATTTATTGTCCCAACATCCAGGGGCTAAAATGTAAAAATAAAAAAGAGTAAAGTTGAATAGAAAATTATAAAACTCTAGGAATCAAATAATGCTTTAAATTAAATTTTGAGGACCAAAAATTAAAGTTTTCTTGTCTTTTAAATAAGTGGGTTCTAATTTTTTTTATTTGGCTCTTACTTTTATTTTTTAAATTTATCTTTAATTAAAAGTCGTAGTTTTTCAGAAATAATTTGTACAGGTGAGATCATGCAAAAAGAAGCAAATCTCAATTAGAAAAAACTACTAGCGTAGTATATATAGCCTGTGAGGATGAAATTATTTCTAAAAAACCGAATTGTTTGAAGAAACCGCGCGGTCGTGTATTGTGCTACAGTAACGTACTCACGTATTCTCCCAGCTGCGCCGAAATAATTCGGCAGGGCTCATTTGAGGATTTGATCCGAAGACATTTTTTAAGACCTCAACAGTTCGGCGTGAGTGTCGCAACCCTTTGAATTCGAAGAAGCTGTTTTATTCATTGGAAAATGAAAATGAAAAATAAAAAATCCCAGTATTGATACGAGAGAGGCCCTGCAGGTCTCTACACCTCGCTATTTACCTCTCCTCGTTGACCGTTGGATGGGATCTGATTCATCAGCATCAACCGTCCACGTACACACGAATGTCACTAGTAAATTATTTGGACAGCCAGGATATCGGCACACTAATTTTAACCTTATCTCATTCGAATACACAGACTTTAATTTTATTTATTTGAGTACACCTTTTTTTCTTTTTCAAAACCACCGGTCAAACACTGTAGAATCACATGATAAAAGTTTGCCTGATTAGAGTAATAATATTTTATTTTTACCAGTAATTTATTTATTATTATATAATAGTTCTCAAATTTGATGCAGATGGCTTGTCATTTATCCGAACAGGGAATCTAATTTAGTATATAACTTTTTTTTTGTCATCAAGAAAAAATATAATTGCATATTAAAAAATGAATACATGTATTTAATAAAACAGATTAAAAATTATGTATCAATAAATGATAATAAATTTATTGATTCCAATTAAAAATTAAGTTGAAAAGTTGGGATAAAGATGTGTATAACGATATCTAATCTCATGTCATGGGAAGTTTTTTTGTTTTTTTTAATTAATTCAATCATACATAACAAGATTATTTTTCTCGCTAGAAAATAAATAATTTAAACTCCATCAAGAAAATTGTAGTATAATTCCTTCTTTTTTTATTAATATATCTTGTCAATAATTTTTTTTGTCATGGATTCTTAAATTGATAAAAAAATATATGAAAAGAATACAAGTTAAAAATAGATATATTTTTCTCATTCAATATCAATGAGAAAATTAAATTTAGATTTGAAATTATTAAATTATAATTATCCATAAATTTTTTGTAATATCATCATAAACAAATTGTTAATCTTATGAAAAACAACAATATTGTTTTTTTTATTAGGAGCACAATTTGATACTAAAAGGGAGCAAAAAATTAAAATAAATTTTACTTAAAAATTTAAGCTATTTGAAACAAGTAGGAAACATGTATTTTCAAATTTCATTTTAAATTTAATTTTTTTATTGATGTATCTCTGGACTATTCAAGTGAAATAATATTTTTTTAACCATAATTACTATTATTTTAAAAAATCATTTTTGTCAATGCAAGTTAAAAGAAAATGTATCAAGATAATGTGACACTGTTTATTATTATTATTATTTTAATTTTGTCAGTGCAAGTTATGGATAGTGAAGCCTTAACTTTTTTTCCTACCGCAATCTTTGCTAACATCTTTTATTTTAAATTAAATTAATTTTTATTTAATATAATATTATCTCGAAGGAAATTCTTCCAAAAAAAAAAAGTTCCACGCTAAAAAATAAAAAATTAGAAGAAGTTTTCTTACAAAATGCACTTACTAGGACATCTAAAAAATTGGTGTATCAGAGCAAGAAATTATAATAAAATAAAATTCATATAGTTGACCGAGAAAAGGGTGAAAAATGGCATCCGAACGTTGTAATTAACCCAGTCATTAGTATCTAATAATCGCAATAAAGCAAAATTCCTTGAAAAAAGATGGAATCAAAGCTAAAAAACAAAAGAGGCCCAATCCCATACGTGTACACTGTAAGTAGCAGATCCTCAGCAGCAAATCACGCGGACCACTGATTTAAAGTTTAAACAATTTTAGAATGCTGCAACTCTGACGTTTTCTTATTCAATTGGTTGAAACTTTCCCCATCTATACGCGCGGCACCACCGAAACAATACCAGTCTAACCCATACTACTCCCCTAGGGAAAAATCAAGAATACAAGATATATACTTACCTTAATATATTCAACTTACCGAATATCTACGCATGACGCGACTAGACCAATGAAAACCATCCACCTGGATAGGCCACCACAGACAAAGCGAGTAGGCAGAAAAAAAATACTCGAGAAGCTAAATATATAAAAATATCTGCAAAAGATGTCACGTGCTACTTCCATGCTTGTCTCGTTCTCTTGCTACTCACAAGCCTCCATAAAACCCTGTACCCACTTCAACAAGAAGAAAGTCGAAACTCCCTCTCAACCAACCAACAATGGCTTCTACGGTTTCGTTCTGGTCTTGTATATTCCTCCTCTCTCTAATTGTAGCGCTCTCTGCTGGAGAGGATGAATCAAAGGAGTACGTGTTGACTCTAGATCACTCCAATTTCAATGAGACCGTTAGCAAGCACGATTTCATCGTCGTCGAATTCTACGCTCCCTGGTACACACTACAATTCAATTCTGTCTGCCCTTTTCTCTTGGTTCTTTCACTATTTTTTTTTTAAATATGGTTAATCGTGTTTGTTCTTATGGATCTCGTTTTTTATGCTTTATCATGTGATTCTTGATCTAATGTTAGATCTAGTAATTTGTTGCTTTTATTTTTTTAAATTACGGTTTTAGCAATGGGATTGAAGTTAGATCTTGTAACTGCAAAGTGACCTTTTCGTCATGTATAAATTTTGATGATGAAGTTATCATTTTTTTTAATTTTTTTAATCTATTGATGTATTTTATATCAAATTTTGAAAAATCCTTTTGGAATTGATTTTGGGTTAGAGTTTAAATCTTTTGTGTTTTACTAACAGGTGTGGCCACTGTAAGAAGCTAGCTCCAGAGGTAAACAGCTTTTCTTTATAATTATCTGATTGCCTTGATTAAGATTGGGATGATGGTTATATGATTGGGATTATTGTTATACTCTTTTGTAGTACGAGAAAGCTGCTTCTATACTGAGCAGCAATGATCCTCAAGTTGTTCTTGCCAAAGTTGATGCGAATGAGGATGCTAACAAAGAGATCGCTAGTCAATATGACGTCAAGGGATTCCCCACTATTGTAATTTTGAGAAAGGGAGGGAAGTCTGTTCAAGAATACAAAGGTCCTCGTGAGGCAGATGGAATTGTTGAGTATCTGAAGAAACAAAGTGGTCCTGCTTCTGCTGAATTAAAATCAGATGATGATGCTACTGGTTTCATTGGTGACAAGAAAGTAGTAATTGTAAGTTCATCTTCTGACGCCTTTTACTCTTTTTTTTATCTGTGACTGAATTTTGCACGTGAACAGTTATTATTATGGTTTTGCAGGTTGGGGTGTTCCCAAAGTTCTCTGGGGACGAGTTTGAGAATTTTTTGGCTGTAGCAGAGAAATTGCGTTCTGACTATGAATTCGGCCATACTTTGGATGCTAAGTACCTTCCACGCGGGGAATCATCAGTTTCTGGACCCCTAGTTAGATTGTTCAAGCCATTTGATGAACTCTTTGTTGATTCTAAGGTATTGCTTTATTTACAGTGGGTTTGATGTAAAATTGTCTATCCTTTTCCAGATCTTCAACTATCTTGTGAATCACTGGTTTCTTCTAACAAAGCCACATGCTTGCAGGACTTCAATGTGGATGCTCTTGAGAAGTTTGTTGAAGAGTCCAGCATCCCCATTGTGACTCTCTTCAATAAAGACCCAAGCAATCACCCTTTTGTTGTCAAATATTTTGACAGCCCCCTTGCTAAGGTATAAAAACATGAACTCTTAGTGTTGGCATGTGTTGATAATTTACAAAGTGCATGTTTAAAAATTACTAAATTATGCATTGCTTTAAACATTGATACTCTTAGGATGATTGGGTTTGGTAGTCCCCTTCCACTACATTCCATCGCCTTTACAGCCTGGAAGGTTAGAAAGGGAAACGGATAGCTTGAACCATAATGTTGAATTCCTGATTTTCCTTTTTCTGCGTCGAACATTAACTTGCAAGAAAAAAAAAACTTTTCTAAGAAGGTTCCAAATCATTTCTGTTCATTCCTTCAAAACGTGCTTAATTCCAGATTTTTCTCTGCATCCCTTCATGAAATTACAGTGTGTCATGCCATGTCCAGCAGATACAATAAGGTCTTTGCCTTTTTATTCCTTGCATTAATATTTCACTTAAACTCCTTTTTGAAAAGTATTGGTGGGTTTATCATATGAATTGTTGGTGACTTCCATTCATGTCTTCTTTTATACCATATTTTATGGATCTTCTAAGAACCTGATTGACAATTGCAGGCTATGTTGTTTATGAACTTCAGCAGTGAAAATGCCGATTCCATTAGAACTAAGTATCAAGAAGTTGCTGGGCTACACAAAGGAGATGGATTAGTTTTTTTGCTGGGAGATGTTGAGGCTAGTCAAGGTGCCCTGCAGGTTAGTAAGGCTTCTTTTACATGGTACACTTGTTCTATTTTTTTACTCGAAATGTTTTTAATCTTTGAAAGATTTGCATGGATGAACAGTATTTTGGACTCAAAGAGGACCAAGTGCCTCTTATCGTCATACAGACTACTGATGGACAGAAATACTTGAAGGCAAACTTGGTGTCTGATCAAATTGCTCCTTGGTTGAAGGAATACAAGGTGATGTTGGTGTTTTAATATTCATAATGAAATGTTTCACTATGATTTGCTCTGTTTCGAGTTGCTTGATGATGGTACTTAATTTTCAGTTGAAGGGCAATAGGCCAATGGATTCGGTCTCTGTGTTCAATTGTCATTAATTAGCAAAACCTTCGTGAAATGTAAAATACTTGCTGAAATACTGTGCAGGAAGGCAAGGTACCACCATTTAAGAAATCCGAACCTATCCCTGAAGTTAATGATGAGCCAGTGAAAGTTGTTGTTGCTGACAGCCTTGATGAATTGGTTACCAAATCTGGAAAAAATGGTACGAATAATCTGCAGTTTTGTAGGGTTCATCAGTTCTTTTTTTCCACTACATTGTTAGATTGTTATGCACTGCAATCTGTGCTTTCCTGATGGTTTTGTTTCATTTAATTTATCTTTGTTTATTTTAATGATGCGCAGGTGCCTAGTGTATGGTTTTAATTTCTTTGCTAGATTCTAGAGTTCATTAATTCTTTCCTCGCTATATTCCTAGATTAGGATTCATTGGTGCTTTCCTGATGGTTCCATTGGATGGCATCATTGCTGTTTATTTTAGTGATGCCAAGTGCTCTCTGTGTACCTTTTTCCTCTTTGCCAGTTTCTACAAGTTGTTCACAAAATTATTAGTTAGGCTATTTGCACTCAATCTCTGAGATATTAGAGGAGAACCTCATCTGTTCTTTGTACCTCATTTTGTATTCTGGGTTGTGTTCTATCTTAACAGTTTTTATGGCATCCATTATAACACATGTTTGAGTAACTAAGTAATTTGTGGTGGCCCTTAGTTTTTCTCAATTCGTTTTGGCAACAGAGGTGAAACTTAGTGCATGGTTACTGGTTGTTGTGGTCATTTTCCTTTCCATATTCTGCCCTCTTGTTTTGTAACTATATGGCAGTTTTACAAAAGAATTTGGGTTCTATCCCCTGGTCAGAGGGGGAGATCATATTTCCTGGTACACAAAATCACCTTTGTTCTTCCTTTTATTGTTTTCTCCTTTGTCTCATGCATATCAGATGAAATGGGTCTTCCCTCCCCCACATGGGCCACACACCCAAACTACCCCTTATCTCCTTCCTCGTTTAAGTGATATTTATGATGTTTTAAATGGATGTTTCCTCTCCTGTCTTCTATAGTTTTAGTTCTTCTCTATAACCTGCGGTGATACTTGACTTCCATATAACTTGGCGGCTTGTCCTCCTTTGCAGTCTTTTTGGAGTTTTATGCCCCTTGGTGTGGTCACTGCCAAAAATTGGCGCCAATCTTGGAGGAAGTTGCTATCTCGTATCAAAGCGATGCTGATGTTGTTATTGCCAAGCTTGTAAGTTTTGTTCATCTCCTGTCTGAAGAAGTCATGCTGTGTTATTTCGTTAAATTTTTTACGAGGTATTATAATTACAGATACGTTTGGGTCATTACAATGATTGGCTGCTCACTGTTTTGTTTTTTTTTTTTTTTTCATTTGATTTTTCTACTTGTTTGCTCAAAGAAAATTACTACTAGCCAAACCCTTCACGCATCCACTGGTTCTCTGGCGTATCAGTTTTCCTTGATATTTAGACTATACGGTTTTCACTAATTTTTTGTGGCACCTGTAGGACGCAACTGCAAATGATATCCCAAGTGATACTTTCGACGTCAAAGGATTCCCCACAATTTTCTTTAGGTCAGCTACTGGAAAGTTGGTGCAGTATGAAGGAGATAGGACCAAGCAAGACATCATTGATTTCATTGAGAAGAACAGGGATAAAATTGGCCAACAAGAACCTGCAAAAGAACAAGAGCCAGCTAAAGAACAAGAGCCAGCTAAAGATGAACTTTGAGAAAAACATATCTATTTAGTTATGTATCAATTTTGGGCATAGTTAGTCCTGAATAATCACTATGTGCTCTGATCTTTCGTTGTTAGGGAAAAAGAACGGTTATAAGCAAAAGGGAGAACTGGTTTCTATACTCTTTTTTTGCCTGTTTTTGGTTTTTGGCCGAGCTGTAGAATTTTCACTCCGCCGTCATTATTCTTTGCATCGCTCCATACCGAAAACCGAATTTTCATGTTTCATGCGCTTTCCAAACTGAATAGCTAGTAAAGTCGACCCTCTCGCATGAGGGATTTGAGGCGTGAATTTGGCAGGGGAGTTTACCTATATATGCATACTGATTGCTGTGGAATCATATCGATGGTTAGCCTAAAGAAATGGTTATCAAAACCCTATCACCCTCCTAATCGTGTCGAACTGTACAAGATGAAGCGAGTTTGAGGATTGATGATATAAGTTTCATTTAATTCTCTAGCTAATTTGTTTGTTTACATAAACTTAAAATTGATTTGCTTGATATTTTATAGGGAAAATTACCCCTAGTAGTTTGGTTTATTTTACATTTATCCATTATATCTTAGAAAAGTATAGTTTGTCATAGGACAATAAATACTTTTCCCCCATTCCCTTCCCCTTTAAGCAAGATGTATTGGGCTAGATTTGGGTAGTGACTTGTTTTGGTGGTGAATCTTCGGTGACGGTTGCATGTGAGAGTTGAAAGGATCAAAGTTAGATCAAGAAGTTACGAAGGATTATCTCCTTTTTCATGCTTGCCCTCCTGTTGGTGTAATTCTTAAGGCCTTTGGTAACCTTCTGGAGCTATAAATTCGAGCTCGTTGAATAGATGTTATGAAATGCAACCCATAATTCTTCACAATAACATGTCGACTTGGTAGTGGTAAAATAGTGTTACTATAATATTGTGCATCTGCTTTTCATGGAATTCCATGTTCTTGATTTCACAATTTAATTCATGGGTTTTAGTCGGAAATTGGTTTCTACCCTAAATACATCATCGGAGATGTATTTTTTAGTTTAAAAGCGGCTGCTTAACATTGCTTCACCTTCTTCGATGTGCACCGCATATGATTATGATCAAAGATTTCCATCTGAAGGGGATGATCTTGCGAGTTACTTCTTATTGTATTTTGCTACTCATGTCAAATTTTGTGAGGAAATTTCAGCAAGCACTTATTATTATGTCATCTACCTTTTCCAGTAATTACACGCATGTTTGGATATGTGATAAATTTATTTTTAATAGGATTAAAAAAAAATTATGATTCTTTTTTTCTGGGCATACTATTAAATCCAAATACATTTGGGTTAGTATTAGACTTAGCATGTTCGAGGCTTATTACACTATTAAATTTTTGTAAGATTAAGCTTGGTAGATTACCAAATCCTTACTCGCGGTATATTTATTTTTTTAAGTGTGCCTATGAAGGATTATTGAGGTTTTCTATACCTATTAAAAATAAATTTATCATATTTTTTAGTTTTAGGTGTGAATTTGTCAATAATACTGTGAGATTGTAACCATTCCAGCTTACAATTTAACATTCTTTGTGATTTTGGCTGTTCATTAGTGATTTACTTTCTCAAAAGCATTATAGCTCCTTTTCCAACAGATTTATGTTTCCAACATTTATTTGTTTTTTATTTGTTTTTACAATCAAAGATTCTAAAAGCAAAATGAGTTCACATAAAAACTTTACGGTTTAAGGCTATTATTTATATATAAAAAAAAGAGTGTTTTTTCAATATAAATAAGAAATTTTTTTATTTAAATATCTTAACTTAAAAACAATAAGATAATATGTATGATAAAAAAATTTATATTAAAAGCTTAAATATTTTTTAAATTAATTTATATCAACCCGTGTAATTTGAGATTTAATTTTTTGATCGGATGAACCCCGGCCAGATTTAATAAATATACCTGTAAGTGTAAAAAAGAAAAGAATTAATGGATTGTGAGGGTCACTTTTGTTGTTCTTTTTTTTACTTTCAGCAGTCCAGAAGGCAATGGCTATGGATCGGAGTTTCCATTGCAGCGCAAGCACTTGCACCTGAAAATGGATAGTTTAAACTGGGTTTGAAAGACAAAATCTGGGAACGAAACATCCTGCTCGTTTCATATATATTTTATGAATTGCACGTGGATGTGATCAGCAGTATAATAACTTGTTGTTCATATTATCCGATAAAACACCGAGTAATGATACATGCCGCACGCTAGATATATAAGCAACCCATTTATCAAAAATAGGTCATATATCTGTTTATATTATTAGTCCATTGTCCTATACAACAGCCAATCCTTTCATTTTAGGTCTTCTGTCCTCAATCTCTGGAGACAATGCCTTCCTCTTGCTAACAATATTGTTGCTGTTGCTCTTGTTGCTAACAGTAATGTTGCTGCTGTCAGTATTAAAACTGTTGTCATCAATCCTTTTGGAAGAGTACTTGTCAAGCGACTTTAGAAGGTGAGTCTGAAGTTTTTCAACATCTGATAATTGAAGTGGCTTCAATAAGAACTCCTCTGCTCCTTCTTCCAAGCACCTACAAGGAAAGATATTCGAGATGCTTAACATTTTTTCCTTCTAGTCGATAAGAAATGGAAAAATAAAGGGATTATAAGAAAGTTACGGTTACATTCTAATTCTGGAAGGTATATTCTCTGAGGACATAACCACCACTGGAACATCTTTCCAATAAGATCCCTGCAGATGTAAGCAAAAAGGGTAAATTACTATTTGATTAAAATACACACTCGGCTATACCCTTTTATGTGGTTAGTAAGATTCTGTGCCAGAACATTAGTGGTAGATGCTAGCTCTGCACCTTATGAGTCTGTGTCCAGATTGCTATTGATATTTCAAGCCATGGTAAGGATGCAATGCTGTTGATTATTTAATAGCACCATTCATTTTCCATGCATATATATGCTTCGAATTATAATAAAGACACCCAGGAGAAGAGATGCATGGCGGCGAGTTTAGTGATTATACGGTGATATTACCTTGACTCGTTTGAGTAAATCATAACCGCTCATTCCAGGCATGCAGTAATCAGTCATGATCAAATTTACTTTCATTCCCTGGATTTGACAGAAAAGATTAAAAAAGAAATTAACACTGTATGAACATTTATTGTACCACAGGGACCAAAAGAAGAATCAGAGAGAATATAACATAAGGAATCGGTAAGTTTCAACGATTCCCAACTTCTAGATCAAGTTTCAGTGCATGGCTCAAAGATAAAAAGAAGAGGCATTGAAGGGAGAAAGGAAAAATAAAAGAGCAGTGAAAAGATGGGAAAAAAGGACCAGGAAACTTTAGAAGCTAGCTAATTTCAACTTGTAAAGAGTACCCATTTCAGCTTTTCACACGCGCGCGATAGTATACATCTAAGTTAAGCACAACAGAAGCTCCACTTCTTTCTATGTGTTTGTCACGGGTTATCAAGTGCATTGAATAGAGCTCTAGCTGAACTCTTGAATGTGCATGTGGCCCATTTGAGCTTTCCTTACATGAAATTTGTAGTATTAAAGCTTAAAATCATGGTTAACATATAAAATGTGCATTTCTTTAATCACCTATATATATATATATATATATATATATATATATATATTTCTTCCACAGCTAGCTTCCAAAACCTAGTTAAGCTAGTTCCTGGATATCTGAAAATCTCTCCAGGTGTACTAGTGATGAATTCACTACAACAAACTGATGGCATTAATTAAAACTATCAGAATTCACGAACACTTCACCTCGAAAAGATGAAACGATCATCTGAATTAACATTCTGACAAATGATGGAGAAACACTTAAGAAAAGATTGTGAACCACAAACTTAAAAAAGTCAGACAGGTATCCATGCATGACAGCTCAGGTTTTCATTCGAAGGATGAATTGTAGCACTGGTTCCAACGAAATAAATGCTACTATAAATATATTAATAACAAGTCCTGGTCATATATATTTCACTACATACTCCGCTCAATATATGTGATAATTAATACAGGTTGATCTTTACTCCCCTCGAGGAATCAGATCACTTGGAATCAGAAAGAGAGGGGGAAGATCAGGGGTGGGGAGGAGCTTGAATAACCAAGACAACCTCACCTCTTGTTGTGGTGATTGGGACGACGAAGAAGAAGAGGTTGCATTGACATTGTCTATGCTATCAAGGAGACCTAAATATTCCAAAGCCTTATCCCCAGAGTCCACAAATGTCACTGCAACGAGTACAAAACAATATGAACACGGATCCACAATATCTTCAAGATGAAACTGGTAGACCAAATATTCAATTAGAGTTGGGTTAAAAGCACAAAAACTTATATCAATGGTATTATAAGTTATGCAACAAGCTCACTCAGTCTCTCGCCCAGAAGCGTGGGAGAGAAGGTTTATTAATTCCATGATACCTTGGTATGAAGATACTTTAAGCAGCCTTTCTAAAAGCTTCCTGTCAATAAAACTATCATCCACTGCCAGGACATGAAAATGTTTCTCTTCTTCTTCCCCC
Source organism: Populus x sibirica (assembly GCA_019202695.1). NCBI lineage: Eukaryota > Viridiplantae > Streptophyta > Magnoliopsida > Malpighiales > Salicaceae > Populus > Populus x sibirica. The sequence continues at coordinate 17,997 of JAGMVL010000395.1, forward strand.
TCCTGATCCCTTTGTTCCATATGTTTCTCTTCTCCTTCTTCTTCCTTCTGTTGCTGATGTTTCTCTTCTTCCTGATGTTGTGTATCAACAGCACCTGATTCCATTATCTCCATTTATGGTCAAAATGAAAGAATATTGGACCACTGCCTATATACTGTTCTAGTTTTCAGTTGTTGGGGGCTATTCTTCGCATCATCATATACGTGTATGGGCCCTTTTTATATAGCTAGTAGCTATGTAGAGAGAGAGAGAGAGAGAGAGAGAGAGACTGAGGGAGAGAGATATGAGAGGTAGAGGAGTTGGCGGTGAAAGTGAGGAGTTTGTGCGCCGTAGGTTTTCTTGAGTAGGTAAGGGAGCAAGTGTATATGTTTTTGCAGGGGAAGGAATATTTAATGGACAGATGTCATCGTATTTTTTATTTTTTTTGTGTTTTAATGTCTGTGATTTTCTGCTGTTATCTCTCTCTGGATTCTTTCTCCACACAATGCTGGTACAACCACTCATCTCTCTCTCTCTCTCTTCCTTTTTTTCTTGCTTTGGATTTTGTTTGAATGCTAAAGAAAATCCACAAGATCTTCATTTGTTCCCAGTTGGCCACGCTAAAGTGTAAGAGGATGTTTGATTTTAGTTGGTTTTTATGAAAAATGCGGTTTAACTAACCACCGGGAGAAATTTTGTTTTTGTATTTTAATAGTATTTTAAAAAAAAATTAAAAATTTTATTTAAAAATAACTTTTTTTGTGTATTTTTGTATCATTTTGAAATACGAATATTAAAAATAAAATTTAAAAAAAAAAAAATATGTTATTAAAATATAGCAAGTAAAAACCTATCAAAATATCATAATCTTTTGTCTTTTTCTTGTAGTTGATTGAAAATTAATCTTGCTTTGCATGCTGCTCTTGATTTGATAATTTGATTGATGGGGGTATTCTGTTCCAACTAATCAACATTATTTGCATGTGACTTTACCCTTCTTGTGTGTGGTCGAAAAGTATTTTCTTAAAAAAAAATAATTTATTTTTGTTTTAAAATAATTTTTTATATTATTTTGATGTATTATGTTAAAAATAAAAAAATATTATTTTAATATTATTTGACTAATTGAAAATTGCAAGGAAAAAAAAAGGAGGAGGAAAAAACCATGGTGACCTATTCGAGACGAGAGCCATATCATATAACGGTATCCGTGACGCCATAACTCATCATTGTTAAGGTGTGTGGAACAATCGTCAGACATCCAATCCTCCGCCTATGTTAGCATTGACTAAAGCATAAAATATTTATTCAGAACTACTTCCAATAAAAAAATCTAAGATATTGACATGCTAATTAAAAATTAAAAAATACAATAAAGATGTGGAACCAGTTTAACTGTGTTTATATAACCATTTTAATCACTTGATTAACAATTCTCGAGTTCAGTGGTAGAGCTCAATATCTAGAGATTTCTTTTTTTTTTTTTTTTGTTAGCTTTTGTAGTTGAGGTTTGAAAAAAATAGATTTTAAAAAATTACTCTAAACCATGATTGATTTGATTTAAATAGCTTTAAAATCAGAAATTGCACAAAAATAAACACATTCTTACTTGTGTGTAATATCAATATCATGAGATTGAGACTCGTATTGTCTTCTTCTTTTCTTT
>JAGMVL010000848.1:0-29195 GCA_019202695.1 Populus x sibirica
AACATAAAAACAAGCGAGACTTTGTGTTTATTTGAAAAACCTCTAATACATTCACATTTTGCAATCGAATATGATGATATTTAATAGAGATTTAATCATACATACAAGGTCTCTCTAAAAAGAATCTCTTCGTGCCTTCATCGGTGAATAGTTAATCAACATGATTATACTGCCTTTTACCTATATAAGAAAGCAATTACGAGGTTCAAAACGAATACTTTATATTGAATACCAATAACCTTCCTACCACCGTAAGCCAGTATCTTCGTTGTTTTAGGCGCAAGGCAAATGCCCCGTCCTCCGAAGTGGATGAAAGCCGAGATTTTCCGATCTTTCTTTGGTTTTTTTTTTGAGACTGGAATTGGTTTTTAACTTTAGCACGCCAGGGACTCTTAGTGCGTGAATTCTTTAACACCTTTCTGAAATATTTTTACTGAACATGTTACGTTTATGTTTGATTGAAATGAAAAGTGCTTTAGTAATACGTACCATTTTTTCCTGAAAATTTTAAATCTGAAAAACGTTACAGGTCGAAGTTTAATAGGATATTATGAACTGGTAATACAGGGCGGGTTTGCAACATTTTTTTTAAATAAAATGAAATAAAATAATTTTTAATAAAAATACTTAGACTGACTTTGTTTTCCCATTTAGTTAGAAAAATATTCTCAGTATTTGGCCATCTAATAACGCTGAGTAGGGCTCCCATCAAACTTTTCGCTCAGCAGCAACGACCGCGGCGCAGCGACCAGTCCCTTTCACTCTGTCGTGGTTTGTTAAATTAAAACAACTACCCCAAAAACTTATGCGTCAAAAGCCGTGGTTAGACGTGAAAATAATAGTTGAACTGGCTCGTAGCTTTCACTAGTTAATGACATCGTAGTTTAACAACAACCAGTATCATAAAATATAATCAATTGGTCTAGCGGCTGTGGTCAATTGTGTAACTTGTTCCGCCCCTGTCCTGGATTCGGCCCTCTATATGCCGTCTGTCACCCCCCGGTGCCTTACCCTACTCGAGCTTGCAGGATGTCCAATAGGGCCGTGAGGAATAGTGGGATGCTAAAGAAGTCTGAATGGACACCCCACGTAAATGGATAATAAAAAAATATATATATATATATATATATATATATATATATACATATAATCAATTAATCATTAAATATTACATTCTGATTTGAGATTTGTTTAACCCGAGATTGCAAAATAATAATAATAAAAAAATGCCCACTCAATCAGAGCATCACGTGCTGGAGTTTGACTAAACGAGTGTCCGAATCAAGCGTCTTGTATTGGCGGTGCAAACCATTACACCCTTCATCCTGCCTAATAAATAGTTTACAAACGAACAAAAGTTATTGCCCCCACGGTATATCCTTAACGTTTATGGGAAAAAAATAATTTTATTTGTTTTGAATTGTTTTTTTAGATACTTTAATATCTTAAATTAAAAATAAAATTTTAAGAAATAAAAAATATTTTTAAAAAGCAGTAGTAATCATGAAGGGGCTAATAATCAAGTTGAAAAAAGGCGCGGGAACAAAGCATGGGATGCCCACGATTTTAGTCTTTCTAGGATATATAGTTAATTTATAATAATTACAGGCCGAAAAAAACGTACCAGTCAAATTCTGCGTTCCGACTCGAAGACAGTTGAATTAAACAATAAAATTTATAAAATGCACGCTGGTGTTGGAAAATGATAAGCATGAGTTTCTAAGAGAAACTAAAAATAAATTTAATAATTAGAGGGATGAAAAGGAACGACACTGATTGTTTACCTTGCTACTAATCTGTGTTCTTGCGAAAAATTAAAACCAATATTTTAAATTAATGTTTTTTTTGTTCTCAAATTGTGCTTAAAATAAAAAAAGCATTTCATTATATTTTTAAATAAAAAAAATCGTAAAATGAAAACATCTGGTCAGATTTCAATGAATGCATGCCTGACAGCAATGAACACCTCTAGGTTCTGCATCAAGTTGGAATCTGCAGTCCTAATTGCTGTTAATATTTGCACAAGGCACGGATTTATGGGGGTGATACATGAACGACGGGTTTTCTGTGTCTCTTGGAAATGAATGCTCCATGGAGTCTGTATGTATAGAAGAAAGCAAACGAAACTCACCTTTCTCAGATCTCAATATATTATATTAAGTGAAAACTCAAGACGTTTAAATGACTTGCTCTGATAATTTAAACAAGTAATAGCAAAAAAAATTTAAACGGGGAATCATTATCTTGGTATTTATTTATTTTTAATATGGTGAGGTTAAATATAAATTTTAAGAAATGATAAAATATTAATTTAATATACTTACAAGTAAATAAATTTAAAAAGTAATCTCTAGCGCGAACACGGAACCTTGTTTTTCCCGCCTTTTGTTTTTCTTCGGTTAAAAGCAGGCGTTTTCTCTCACCACTTTATTATTACTGCCAACAACAGCCAAAAAAAAAAAAAAAAAAAACCCTGGAAAATGGTAGCAGTAATAATGACAAAGGTCCGTTTGCATTGGCTGGCGGGTTCCACGAGCGTTCTTCACTTCTCAATTCTCCCTCCATTTCTCTGCAAAACCCTGCACAGAAGAAGAGGACATGGACCCCTCTTCTGCTTCCCTCTCTGACACATCCCTAACAGTAATCACACATCTCTATACATCAATTTCTCCTTTTTAATTCATCTAATTCAGCATCCCCAGTTCCATCATCCGTCAACCCAAGATGAAGAAAACATTAAATAACTCAAAATCTAAACTCCTTTCCTGATCCAATTACTCCAATATCAACCGTCTGATTCAGATCCTCGCTATTTCTTTCTATTTACTACCACTACTATGGTTTCCAACTATTCCCTTTTTTATCAATCTATTAGTAGCCATCACTTGCTCCGTGCACCGAAAAAGATCACTCATCTCCAAAACAATGCTCTCTCCTTTTAGAATTCTTGCACAGTCACCATGAAAGCTACACCGTTTCATCTCTCTTTCAAGAATTACTTTCCTTTCTCATTGCTATGGGCTGTGGAGGTTCTAAAGTGGACGATTTACCACTAGTAGTTCTCTGTAGAGAGCGCAAGGAAGTCATCAAAGCTGCCTCCGACCACCGCTACGCTCTCGCTGCTGCACACGTGGCTTATTTTCATTCGCTGAGAGACGTTGGCGACGCGATTCGCCGGTTTTGTCGATGAAGGGCTCGTGATCGCCTCTTCCTCAACCCCTCCTGCCTCTCCTGTACTAACATTGCCATCTCGCGAAGGGAAATCCAGGCACATATCGAAGAACTCCTCTTACTTCAACCTCACTTTCGCACTCTATAGACACCAAAAGCAAAGACGAGGAGATTGAAGATTCGCATTTGCGCTTGTCTTCGGGGGTCGGATTTGGATTCGGACTCCGGTTCAGGTTCAGGTCACATCCACATTCATGATACCCCTGAAGAAGAAGAGGAGAAGGAGCTGTAAGAGAGATACCTTCTACTTCTTACAATAATAATTTTAATGATTATCCCCAACCTCAAGGAAATTGGGGTTTTAACTAATTACACAGTAGATAATCCGTATCCTAACCCGTAATCCGTATCCATACTCGTATGAGAATTCGTATGCTAATACGTATTATATGAAGAGGTCTGCTACTCCGGCTAAAACGGTGGTGTATGAGGATCCGTCAGTAAAGGGGTATTCTGATGGCGGGTCGGGTTATTACGGAGGTGGGTATTTTGGGTACCCGATGATGAGTTCACCAGCAAGGAAGCCAAGTCCTGAGAAGCCACCGCCGGTGCCCCCATCACCACCAAGAGTGTCAACATGGGATTATTTCAATGTGTTCGATGCATACGACAATGGTGGTAGTGGTGGGTATCCAGCTTATCATCCGTACGCGAGATACGGATATGGGTCGAGTACAAGTAGTCCAGATTCGAAAGAGGTGAGGGAGAGAGAAGGGATTCCTGATTTGGAAGATGAAACGGAGCAAGAAGTAATAAAAGAGGTTCATAAAGAGAAGAAGAAAGCGAGTGAAGAAATGGATTTGAATGGAAAAATGAAGTTTAATGAGGAAATGATGAGGAATTACGGAGAAGGTACTTCAAAATCAGTGCATATAGAAAGCAGTAGTGAGAGTTTAGAGTCTGTTAAAGGTAAAGGAATCAAGAACAGTATGAGTCCGAACACGATTCAGAGTCCTGATAGTATTGTTTCGAAGAGCCCTGAAGAGGGGTCTGTTAGGAAAAAGGGGGTTAGTTTTGAGGTTGAAGATGCATCTAATGTAACAGTGGAAATTGAGTCTTCAAAGCCTAGTAGTGTTCCTACTACTACATTGTCGGCTCATGGTACAAGGGATCTTCAAGAGGTGGTGAAGGAAATAAGGGACGAGTTTGAGACCGCTTCTGGTTATGGGAATGAGGTTGCATTAATGCTTGAGGTGAGCAAGTTGCCTTACCAATGCCAGCAAAGAAGCTCCCTATTTAAAGGTTGGATTTTTTTATTTCATTTATTTTTGTTATGTTTGTTTCAGTGGTTTTCTAGTTTGTTTCTTAGGCATGTGCTAAAATTTCCGTTGGGGTTCTTTTTGTTCTGATTATTTTTTGTGAATTGTCTATCATACTTGCACGCACCATTACAGTCAAGGTGAAGGTTTAGAGTGAAAGAAAATTATCCACTGAATGGTTATATTTCCTTGAAGAACACTCATATGAGATTTGCTCTTTGACCCCAAATATTCGACATGATATTAACTTGAATGTTAATTTTAGTGCCATGTCTTTTCCCTCGTACTTTTGATGGGTTCTGCTGGAGAATGCTTGCTGTTAAAGCACCTCATTTCCGTTGTTTTGTTGAATTTAAGTATTATCTCTATCAAATACAATAATCTTGCCACTCAAGTAAAACTAACATGCCTTGGTGCAGTGATTCTTTCCAGGATCCTGTATTTGGTGTCTTCCCACCCTCCTTCAAGGCCATCGGTACGCATTTCTTCTAGGACAATGAAAATGGCAAAGTCTTACCCCTTGGAATCTGGAAATGACTTTGACATGAGGCGGAGAAACCTATCATCTACTCTACAGGAAATTTACGCTTGGGAGAAGAAACTATACAAGGAAGTGAGGGTATGGGGCAATGATGTTGTGGGTTTCTTCTTTGGTTGCCATGATTTTATTTTTCTAATATTCACCTAATAATTAAGTTTGAGTTCAATGCCTGTTAAAAGGCATCCGGTTCATAAACTTGTACGAGGAAATTTTTTCTTGTGCCACCAACAAAATAGCTTGTTTGACATGGAAATGTCAACGTATTTTGCATTCTTCCATACAGTAGATATTGTTCAGTGTTTGGTTTGATCACAGTCTTTGATGTATAGTACAATTTAAACGTGCCTGCTAATGATTTCGAGAAAAGTAAATTATGCTTTGGGAAAACAAAATTGAAAATTTTCAAGAATTAATTTGTCTTTATATGATGGAAGATGTCTGAGTATTAATAGTTGTGCTGCTACTTTAGTTGCTGTTGGATCTTTCTTTCTTATCAAGTGAAGTATTTCTGTGGATGTTTAGGATGAAGAACGGCTACGGGTCATCTATGAAAAGGAGTGCAAAAGGTTAAAAATGTTGGATGACCGTGGAGCAGAGTCTAGTAAAATTGATGCTACTCAGGCTTCGATAAGGAAATTGCTGACAAAAATCAATGTGTGTATCCGAGCTGTTGATGCCATATCCAGTAAGATACACAGGTTGAGGGATGAAGAATTGCAGCCTCAGATCACTGAATTGATTCATGGGTAAGTTTACTGCTGTGCTCCTTGGTCTTTTCAATGCTAAGCAATTTGGGGTTCACAACTTGCATGTCTTACATGAAATATAACTGAGGTTTTTGGGGCAAATGTTTGAATGGTTAGTCCTTGGGGACTGTAACTTGCCATTTGTCCATACAAGGATATGGTGTCTGCTAGGTTACTCAAACCGGGGCCAGTATGCTGACAGAGAACTATGGTGATCTCACTCTCCATCTATGCCTCTTATGCTGTGTTGAGATACCTGAGTTGGTAAAATGACCTTTATTGTCAGTCTTTACGATAATGCATTCAATAAACTGGTTGTTGAATCTTGCTTTCTCCTTGTTCACTGAAGCATACTGGTTATGTGCACAAGTAGAGGGGCATTTCTGTGTTTTAGACCTATTAATACTCTTCATTTCTAGCTGCTACTTGATTCGGATATCATCTTCTACTTTTTTACGGATTTGTGAAGTATTTCATCCCAAGTTTTGATAACCCTTGCACACTTTTTTTGTGGCTCTAGCAGAAATTGTAAAAGTTAGGAGACTTTCTGATTCCTAGTCCTGCATGTGCTGTAGGCATGCCTGTTTAGTGTGGGTGAAGTATGATTGGAAGATGGAAGAAAAGACCAGTGCATGTGCATATCTTTTTTGTGCTGTCAATTATTTGATCACTAGTGTTTTGGTTTCTTCCATTTTCATATGATAATGGACTTCTATTTGCAGGTTGATCAGAATGTGGAAGTCCATGCTCAGATGTCACCAGAAGCAGTTCCAAGCTATTATGGATAGCAAAGTTCGCTCTCTAAAAGCACAGAGAGATTCTGGTTTGAAAGCCACAGTTGAACTTGAAGTAGAGCTTATTAATTGGTGCACCTGTTTTAACAATTGGATTAACACCCAAAAATCCTATGTGGAGTCATTAAATGGGTGGCTGTTAAGGTGCCTTCACCAGGAACCTGAAGTAACCGCTGATGGGATTGTGCCCTTCTCCCCAAGCAGAATTGGTGCTCCACCTATTTTTGTGATTTGCAATGATTGGTACCAAGGAATTGTTAGGATTTCTGAGCAGGAGGGGGTTGAAAATGCCATGCTTGGTTTTACTTCAAGCTTACATCAGTTGTGGGAACGGCAAGATGAGGAGCAGCGACAGAGGATCAAAGCAGAGTACCTTACAAGGGATTTTGAGAAACAGCTTAAAACCTTGCGAATGGAGAAGGGAAGGATTGAGCAGGAGCGTGGAATCTCACCACTAGATAAAACCATGTCAAAGGTTTCTTCAGAGAGTGGAATCTCACCACTAGACGATCTGAAGGTGGATTTGGATTCAATGAGGAAGAAATTGGAAGAAGAGAGAGCAAGGCATAAGGAAACAGCCAAATCAGTCCATGATGCAGCTTCCAGTAGTTTACAAGCAGGTTTGGTCCCAATTTTTCAGGCTCTGGGCAAATTCACTTCCGAAGTTCTGAAAGCTCATGAAGAAGTTAGGCTTTGAGATGCTGGAGGCCCATAGGAAATGCATCAGCAGCTATGTTGAAGGTCCTTCAGGGAAAGTTACCCTGCTTTACCTGGATCAAGTAACAATTGGAAAAAGGTTAGATTCGTAAGGAAAGTAAAGGAAGATGAATAAAGCAAGTATAGCAGAAAGGATTTGGCACAACGGGTAAAACTACTTGGATAAGATAACGGGAGTGCAGTATAGAATTGCTTAGAGAAGCTGGAGGTTTTTGGGGAAGAAATATGTGTGAGAGGTAAGTCAAACCGTTGTTTCCGTTTCAACTGGTTCTGCCCTAACCCCTGAGTAGATGATATGTAGGAATTTTGTACAGAAATTCATTTATTGGTTGATTGGTTGTTGGTGGATGTATTTGGTGCAACTGAACAGATGGGATGGAGGATTCAGATGGTGTACGTAGGCTCTTCGATTTAGAATTTTTATTTTAAATTTTTTTTTGAATGAAGTACTTGGTAATGAAATTGAGGAGCCGTTTTTGACTGCCATGGGAGTTGTTGATTGCACCTGAATGAATGATTTGTGTGATTTTCTCTTTACAAGGATTCAGTGATGCATGTGCATGGATGGCAAAACGTTCCAGTGCTATTTTGTTTAATAATCATTTGTTGAACAGGATGCTTGACGTCCAGTTTCTGTTGGATTTCCATGGTTGATAAAGGCTGCTGGAGTTCTCACTCTACAAAATTCATCGTCTTCTGGAACTGCTGCGGGTAAAAGGTGGATATATGTTTAAAGGACGCAAATTTCTGCGTGCTTGTTCTTGCTATAATTTAGGAGGACGAAGACACGTGGTGTCGTGGAGGCCTCCCTCCTGCTTATGTTAAAAGTTAGAACGTGTCTGTATCCCAATATCACTGGTGGTGTTGTACTTGTACATATATAAATTTTATTGAAAAAAATAATTTTTTTAGTATAAATTCTTGTTTTCTTATCAATTTATTTTTTAATAACAAAATATAGTTTTTTTTAGATATGTTCTTTATATCAATTAGAATAAATTGAACAGTTTAAAATAAGGATTAAAAATGCAATTTTTCATACGAATATAAGAAGAGCTATGTTGTTGCTTTTTGGCTTTTAATCTGTTTTTTTTTCTTTTAATCATGTATTCATGCGACAGATCCAAACTATATCTTATTAAATTGGTGTCTAATCAAGTTCTAAATCTAAACAAGTCATTTAATTCTAAAAGATATACAAAAAGAATAAACTATAAACTCACAAGATACCACAAACAACACGCCACAATAAAATTACCACACGAACTAGTTTTTTTTATAATTATAGTAATACTAGCTGTTCTCGACAATAAATTATTGAGTAGTTTTAATAATCTATTTATATTTATTATGCAGCAATTAAAATAAATATTCATAAAAAATTAACAAATTATTGAGAAAAAAATATATTTTTTCATGCAATTTCTTCCTTTCTTATTCATATATTTCTTTGTTATGATAAGAACATTTAAAAAAAAAATAAGAACTAGAGGTAGTTAAAATAAATATTTGTAAAAACTTCAATCACATTAATTAAGATGAAAAAATGTATCTCTTGAGTCAAAATTCCATTTATTCGTATATTTCTTTCCATTTTTTTTATTTTGATATAAAAATATATTGTTTTTATATAGAAACGTGTCATGAAAAGTAATTTTCATTAAAAGACATGAACAATCAATAATCAATAATTCATATGTGATTAAAGGGAAAAAAATAATCCTAGAAAATTATGAAAAAAAATGCAATAAAAATTATATTTCATTACTATTGAATATTCATGAGCATTTGGTTTTTTTTAATTTTGCATAATGTGTTCATTTATAATAATTCATAAAAATAATTATTAATATTATCATTAAAAATTATAAATTTTTTTGAAAACCATGATGGAATTGGATAATATTATAAATACTATTTAAATTATTTTATTTACATGAATTTTATTTAATATCAGCAAAAAAAATAACAAACAACATATCATTTGTTGTTTAAATTTTAGCCACCTTTAATAGTTGAAATGTCAGGAAACAAATTTGAGACCCCATAAAACTTATTTTTAACTTGTTTCCACGTGTAAAACATCTAAACACACTGTAATAACTTCATCGAACTCATTTTTAACCCCCCAAGACATCTATTATATAGTTTAAAGACTAAAATTAATTTGAATAAAAAAACCTTCAAGATAGTGGATTTACTTTTTCCATGAAAAATTCAAACTAGTTCTATGGAATTTTTTTTTGCAAGAGAACCCATTTAGCTCGAGATTAGTTTTTCTCATGGTCGGAATGTGACCGACCAACAACTTTTCCTTTCCGTTTATTTTTTAATGGTCTTTTATTTATTGTCCCAGCATCTAGGGGCTAAAATGTAAAATAAAAAAGTAAAGAGTTGAAATAGAAAATTATAAAACTCTAGGAATCAAATAATGGGTAAATTAAATTTTTGAGGAGCAGATTAAAGTTTTCCATGCCTTTTAAATAGTGGGCTCTATTTTTTATTTTGGTTTCTATTTTTTTTTTATTTTTAAAATTAAAATTTTAAATTTAATTTTTAAAATTTATCTATAATTAAAAGTCATAGTTTTTCCAAATAATTTGTACAGGTGAGATCATGCAAAAAGAAGCAAATCTCAGTTAGAAAAACTACTAGCGTAGTATATATATAACTTGTGAGGATGAAACCGAATTGTTTAAGAAACCGCGCGGTCGTGTATTGTGCCACAGTAACGTACTAACGTATTCTCCTAGCTGCGCCGAAATAATTCGGCAGGGCTCATTTGAGGATTTCATCCGAAGACATTTTTTAAAGACCTCAACAGTTCGGCGTGAGTGTCGCAACTCTTTGAATTCGAAGAAGCTGTTTTATTCTTCGGAAAATGAAAATAAAAAATAAAAAAATCCCAGTATTGATACGAGAGAGGCCCTGCGGGTCTTTACACCTCGCTATTTACCTCTCCTCGTTGACCGTTGGATGGGATCTAATTCATCAGCATCAACCGTCCACGTACACACACGAATGTCACTAGTAAATTATTTGGACAGCCAGGATGTCGGTACACTAATTTTAACCTTATCTCATTCAAATACACAGACTTTAATTTTATTTATTTGAGTACACCTTTTTTTTTCTTTTTCAAAACTACCGGTCAAACACTGTAGAATCACATGATAAAAGTGTACTTGATTAGAGTAATAATATTTTATTTTTACCAGTAATTTATTTATTATTGTATAATAGTTCTCAAATTTGATGCGGTTGGCTTGTCATTTATCTGAACAGAGAATCAAATTTAGTATTACTCCCTTTTTTTTTTGTCATCAAGAAAAAATATAACTGCATATTAAAAAAATTAATACATTTATTTAATAAAACAGATTAAAAATTATGTATCAATAAATGATAATAAATCTATTGATTCCAATTAAAAGTTAAATTGAAAAGTTGGGATAAAGATGTGATTATTTTCTGCTAGAAAATAAATAATTTAAACTCCATCGAGGAAAATTCTAGTATAATTCCTTCTCTTTTTACTAATATATCTTGTCAACAATTTTTTTCATGGGTTCTTATATTGATAAAAAATATATATGAAAAGAATACAAGTAAAAAATAGATATTTTTTCTCATTCAATATCAATGAGAAAATTAAATTTAGATTTGAAATTATTAAATTATAATTATCCATAAATTTTTTGATAATATCATCATAAAAAAATTGTTAATCTTATGAAAACAACAATATTGTTTTTTTTTATTAGGAGCACAATTTGATAATAAAAGGGAGCAAAAATTAAAATAAATTTTAGTTAAAAATTTAAGCTATTTGAAACAAGTAGGAAACATGTATTTTTCAAATTTAAATTTAATTTAATTTTTTTTATTAATGTATCTCTGGACTATTCAAGTGAAATAATATTTTTTAACCATAATTACTATTTTAAAAAAAAATCATTTTTGTCAATGCAAGTTAAAAGAATATGTATCAAGATAATGTGACCCTGTTTATTATTATTATTTTTCTAATTTTGTCAGTGCAAGTTATGGATAGTGAAGCCTTAACTTTTTTTTCCTACCGCAATCTTTGTTAACATCTTTTATTTTAAATTAAATTAATTTTTGTTTAATATAATATTATCTTGAAGGAAATTCTTCAAAAAAAAAAAGTTCCACGCAAAAAAATAAAAAATTAGAAGAAGTTTTTTTATATACATGAACTGTACTATCTAGGACATCTAAAAAATTGGTGTATCAGAGCAAGAAATTATAATAAAATAAAATTCATCTAGTTGACCGAGAAAAGGGTGAAAAATGGCATCCGAACGTTGTAATTAACCCAGTCATTAGTATCTAATAATCGCGCAATAAAGCAAAATTCCTTGAAAAAAGATGGAAGAGCCGTTTACAAAGAGAGACTTTTACAGAGAAAAAAGGAGGAGCAAGCTAAAAAAAATAGAGGCCCAATCCCATACGTGTACACTGTAAGTAGCAGATCCTCAGCAACAAATCACGTGGACCACTGATTTAAAGTTCTAAACAATTTTAGAAATGCGGCAACTCTGACGTTTTCTTATTCAATTGGTTGAAACTTTCCCCATCTATACGCAGTGGCACCACCGAGACAATACCAGTCTAACCCATACTACTCCCCTAGGGAAAAATCAAGAATACAAGGTATGTACTTACCTTAATATATTCAACTTACCAAATATATACGCATGACGCGACTAAACCAATGAAAACCATCCACCTGGATAGGCCACCACAGACAAAGCGAGTAGGCAGAAAAAAAATACTCGAGAAACTAAATATATAAAAATATCTGCAAAGGATGTCACGTGCTACTTCCATGCTTGTCTCGTTCTCTTGCTACTCACAAGCCTCCATAAAACCCTGTACCCACTTCAACAAGAAGAAAGTCGAAACTCCCTCTCAACCACCCAACAATGGCTTCTACGGTTTCGTTCTGGTCTTGTATATTCCTCCTCTCTCTAATTGTAGCGCTCTCTGCTGGAGAGGATGAATCAAAGGAGTACGTGTTGACTCTAGATCACTCCAATTTCAATGAGACCGTTAGCAAGCACGATTTCATCGTCGTCGAATTCTACGCTCCCTGGTACACACTACAATTCAATTCTGTCTGCCCTTTTCTCTTGGTTCTTTCACTATATTTTTTTTTAAATATGGTTAATCGTGTTTGTTCTTATGGATCTCGTTTTTTTATGCTTTATCATGTGATTCTTGATCTAATGTTAGATCTAGTAATTTGTTGGTTTTATTTTTTAAATTACGGTTTTAGCAATGGGATTGAAGTTAGATCTTGTAACTGCAAAGTGACCTTTTCGTCTTGTATAAATTTTGATGATGAAGTTATCATTTTTTTTAATATTTTTTTAATCTATTGATGTATTTTATATCAAATTTTGAAAAATCCTTTTGGAATTGATTTTGGGTTAGAGTTTAAAATCTTTTGTGTTTTACTAACAGGTGTGGCCACTGTAAGAAGCTAGCTCCAGAGGTAGAACAACTTTTCTTTATAATTGTCTGATTGCCTTGATTAAGATTGGGATCATGGTTATATAATTGGGATTATTGTTATACCTCTTTTGTAGTATGAGAAAGCTGCTTCTATACTGAGCAGCAATGATCCTCAAGTTGTTCTTGCCAAAGTTGATGCGAATGAGGATGCTAACAAAGAGATCGCTAGTCAATATGACGTCAAGGGATTCCCCACTATTGTAATTTTGAGAAAGGGAGGGAAGTCTGTTCAAGAATACAAAGGCCCTCGTGAGGCAGATGGAATTGTTGAGTATCTGAAGAAACAAAGTGGTCCTGCTTCTGCTGAATTAAAATCAGATGATGATGCTACTGGTTTCATTGGTGACAAGAAAGTAGTAATTGTAAGTTCATCTTCTGATGTCTTTTACTCTCTTTTTTATCTGTGACTGAATTTTGCATGTGAACAGTTATTATTATGGTTTTGCAGGTTGGGGTGTTCCCAAAGTTCTCTGGGGGGGAGTTTGAGAACTTTTTGGCTGTAGCAGAGAAATTGCGTTCTGACTATGAATTCGGCCATACTTTGGATGCTGAAGTACCTTCCACGCGGGGAATCATCAGTTTTCTGGACCCCTAGTTAGATTGTTCAAGCCATTTGATGAACTCTTTGTTGATTCTAAGGTATTGCTTTATTTACAGTGGGTTTTGATGTAAAATTGTCTATCCTTTTCCAGATCTTCAACTATCTTGTGAATCACTGGTTTCTTCTAACAAAGCCACATGCTTGCAGGACTTCAATATGGATGCTCTTGAGAAGTTTGTTGAAGAGTCCAGCATTCCCATTGTGACCTCTTCAATAAAGACCCAAGCAATCACCCTTTTGTTGTCAAATATTTTGACAGCCCCCTTCCTATGGTATAAAAACATGAACTCTTAGTGTTGGCATGTGTTGATAATTTACAAAGTGCATGTTTAAAAATTACTAAATTATGCAATGCTTTAAACATTGATACTCTTAGGATGATTGGGTTTGGTAGTCCCCTTCACTACATTCCATTCGCCTTTACAGCCTGGAAGGTTAGAAGGGAAACGGATAGCTTGAACCATAATGTTGAATTCCTGATTTTCCTTTTTCTGCCGTCAGTACATTGGACTTGCAAGAAAAAAAAACTTTTCTAAGAAGGTTCCAAATCATTTCTGTTCATTCCTTCAAAACGTGCTTAATTCCAGATTTTTCTCCGCATTCCTTCATGAAATTACAGTGTGTCATGCCATGTCCAACAGATACAATAAGGTCTTTTCCTTTTTATTCCTTGCATTAATATTTCACTTAAACTCCTTTTTGAAAAATATTGGTGGGTTTATCACATGAATTGTTGGTGACTTTCATTCATGTCTTCTTTTATACCATATATTATGGATCTTCTAAGAACCTGATTGACAATTGCAGGCTATGTTGTTTATGAACTTCAGCAGTGAAAATGGCGATTCCATTAGAACTAAGTATCAAGAAGTTGCTGGGCTACACAAAGGAGATGGATTAGTCTTTTTGCTGGGAGATGTTGAGGCTAGTCAAGGTGCCCTACAGGTTAGTAAGGCTTCTTTTACATGGTACACTTGTGCTATTTGTTACTCGAAATGTTTTTAATCTTTGAAAGATTTGCATGGATGAACAGTATTTTGGACTCAAAGAGGACCAAGTGCCTCTTATCGTCATACAGACTACTGATGGACAGAAATACTTGAAGGCAAACTTGGTGTCTGATCAAATTGCTCCTTGGTTGAAGGAATACAAGGTGATGTTGGTGTTTTAATATTCATAAGGAAATGTTTCAGTACGATTTGCTCTGTTTCGAGTTGCTTGATGATGGTACTTAATTTTCAGTCGAAGGGCAATAGGCCAATGGATTCGGTCTCTGTGTTCAATTGTCATTAATTAGCAAAACCTTCGTGAAATGTAAAAAACTTGCTGAAATACTGTGCAGGAAGGCAAGGTACCACCATTTAAGAAATCTGAACCTATCCCTGAAGTTAATGATGAGCCAGTGAAAGTTGTTGTTGCTGACAGCCTTGATGAATTGGTTACCAAATCTGGAAAAAATGGTACGAATAATCTGCAGTTTTGTAGGTTTCATCAGTTCTTTTTTTTTCCACTACATTGTTAGATTGGTATGCACTGCAATCTGTGCTTTCCTGATGGTTTCATTTAATTTATCTTTGTTTATTTTAATGATGCAGGTGCCTAGTGTATGCTTTTAATTTCTTTGCTAGATTCTAGAGTTCATTAATTCTTTCCTCGCCATATTCCTAGATTAGGATTCATTGGTGCTTTCCTGATGGTTCCATTGGATGGCATCATTGCTGTTTATTTTAGTGATGCGCAAGTGCTTTCTGGGTACCTTTTTCCTCTTTGCCAGGTTCTAGAAGTTGTTCACAAAATTATTAGTTAGGTTATTTGCACTCAATCTCTGAGATATTAGAGGAGAACCTCATCTGTTCTTTGTACCTCATTTTGTATTCTGGTTTGTGTTCTACCTTAACAGTTTTTATGGCATCCATTATAACACATGTTTGAGTAACTAAGTAATTTGTGGTGGCCCTTAGTTTTTCTTAATTCGATTGTTTTGGTAACAGAGGTGAAACTTTGTGCATGGTTACTGGTCATTGCAGTCATTTTCCTTTCCATATTCTGCCCTCTTGTTTTGTAACTATATGGCAGTTTTACAAAAAGAATTTGGGTTCTATCCCCTGGTCAGAGGGGAGATCATATTTCCTGGTACACAAAATCACCTTTGTTCTTCCTTTTATTGTTTTCTCCTTTTGTCTTATGCATATCAGATGTGAAATGGGTCTTCCCTCCCCACATGGGCCACACACCCAAACTACCCCTTCTCTCCTTCCTCGTTTAAGTGATATTTATGATGTTTTAAATGGATGTTTCCTCTCCTGTCTTCTGTAGTTTTAGTTCTTCTCTATAACCTGCGGTGATACTTGACTTCCATATAACTTGGCGGCTTGTCCTCCTTTGCAGTCTTTTTGGAGTTTTATGCCCCTTGGTGTGGTCACTGCCAAAAATTGGCGCCAATCTTGGAGGAAGTTGCTATCTCATTTCAAAGCGATGCTGATGTTGTTATTGCCAAGCTTGTAAGTTTTGTTCATCTCCTGTCTGAAGAAGTCATGCGTGTTATTTCGTTAAATTTTTGACTAGGTATTACAGTTACAGATACGTTTGGGTCATTACAATGATTGGCTGCTCACTGTTTTTTTTTTTTTCATTTGATTTTTTCTACTTGTTTGCTCAAAGAAAATTACTTCTAGCCAAACCCTTCACACATCCACTGGTTCTCTGGCGTATCAGTTTTCCTTGATATTTAGACTATACGGTTTTCACTAATTTTTTGTGGCACCTGTAGGACGCAACTGCAAATGATATCCCAAGTGATACTTTCGACGTCAAAGGATTCCCACAATTTTTTTAGGTCAGCTACTTGGAAAGTTGGTGCAGTATGAAGGAGATAGGACCAAGCAAGACATCATTGATTTCATTGAGAAGAACAGGGATAAAATTGGCCAACAAGAACCTGCAAAAGAAGAAGAGCCAGCTAAAGAACAAGAGCCAGCTAAAGATGAACTTTGAGAAAAACATATATCTATTTAGTTATGTATCAATTTTGGGCATAGTTAGTCCTGAATAATCACTATGTGCTCTGATCCTTCGTTGTTAGGGAAAAAGAACGGTTATAAGCAAAGGGAGAACTGGTTTCTATACTCTTTTTTTGCCTGTTTTTGGTTTTTGCCAAGCTGTAGAATTTTCACTCCGCCGTCATTATTCTTTGCATCGCTCCGTACCGAAAACCGAACTGGAATAGCTAGTAAAGTCGACCCTCTCGAATGAGGGATTTGAGGCGTGAATTTGGCAGGGGGAGTTTACCTATATATGCATACTGATTGCTGTTGAATCATATCGATGGTTAGCCTAAAGAAATGGTGATCAAGACCCTATAACCCTCCTAATCGTGTCAAACTGTACAAGATGAAGCGAGTTTGAGGATTGATGATACAAGTTTCATTTAATTCTCTAGCTAATTTGTTTGTTTACATAAACTTAAAATTGATTTGCTTGATATTTTATGGGGAAAAATTACCCCTAGTAGTTTGGTTTATTTTACTTTTTATCCATTATATCTTAGAAAATTATAGTTTGTCATAGGACAATAAATACTTTTCCCCCATTCCCTTCCCCTTTAAGCAAGATGTATTGGGCTAGATTTGGGTAGTGACTTGTTTCGGTGGTGAATCTTCGGTGACGGTTGGATGTGAGAGTTGAAAGGATCAAAGTTAGATCCAGAAGTTACAGAAGGATTATCTCC
This sequence comes from Populus x sibirica, assembly GCA_019202695.1. Classification (NCBI taxonomy): domain Eukaryota; kingdom Viridiplantae; phylum Streptophyta; class Magnoliopsida; order Malpighiales; family Salicaceae; genus Populus; species Populus x sibirica. The sequence goes on from JAGMVL010000848.1 coordinate 17,158, forward strand.
TTTTTCGTGCTTGCCCTCCTGTAGGTGTAATTCTGGCTTTTGGTAACTTCTGGAGCTATAAATGCGAGCTCGTTGAATAGATGCTATGAAATGCAACCCATAATTCTTCACAATAATATGTCGACTTGGTAGTGGTAAAATAGTGTTACTATATTGTGCATCTGCTTTTCATGGAATTCCATGTTCTTGATTTCACAATTTAATTCATGGGTTTTAGTCGGAAATTGGTTTCTAACCTGTATTTAGTTTAAAAGCGGCTGCTTAACATTGCTTCACCTTCTTCGATGTGCACCGCATATGATTATGATTAAAGATTTCCATCTAAAGGGGATGATCTTGTAGTTACTTCTGACTTGTATTTTGCTACTCATGTCAATTTTTGTGAGGTAATTTCAGCGAGCACTTATTATTATGACATCTACCTTTGCATGTTCGGATATGTGATAAATTTATTTTTAACAGGAATAAAAAAATTTATGATTCTTTTTTTTTTTATATATACTATTAAACCGAACACGTTTGGGTCTTACTCCAGGATTTATTATACTATCAAGCCTCAGTGCGGTGGACTTGACACAATGCCGATCCTTACTTGGGCCATATATTTTTTTTTTTTTTAGTGTATCTAAAAAAGAGTGATAAAGTTTTTTTAGATCCGTTAAAAATAAATTTATCATATTTGTTAGTTTTTAGGGTGAATTTGTCAATAAATAATACTGATAGATTGTAACCATTCCAACTTACAATTTAACATTCTTTGTGATTTTGGCTATTCATTAGTGATGTACTTTCTCAAAAGCATTATAGCTCCTTTTCCAAGAGATTTATGTTTCCAACATTTATTTATTTTTTATTTGTTTTTACAATCAAAGATTCTAAAAGCAAAATGAGTTCACATAAAACTTTACGGTTTAAGGCTATTTTATATATATATATATAAAGAGTTTTTTTTCAATATAAATAGAAATTTTTTTATTTAAATTTTTTAACTTAAAAACAATAAGATAATATGTATGATAAAAAAAATTATATTAAAAGCTTAAATATTTTTTAAATTAATTTATATCAACCCGTGTAATTTGAGATTTAATTTTTAGATCGGATGAACCCCGGCCGGATTTAATAAATATACCTGTAAGTGTAAAAAAGAAAAGAATTAATGGACTGTGAGGGGTCACTTTTGTTGTTCTTTTTTTTTTTTTACTTTCAGCAGTCCAGAAGGCAATGGCTTTGCAGTTTCCATTGCAGCAAGCACTTGCACCTGAAAATGGATAGTTTAAACTGGGTTTGAAAGACCAAAATCTGGGAACGAAACATCCTGCTCGTTTCATATATATTTTATGAATTGCACGTGGATGTGATCAGCAGTATAATAACTTGTTGTTCATATTATCCGATAAAACACCGAGTAATGATACATGCCACACGCTAGATATATAAGCAACCCATTTATCAAAAATAGGCCATATATCTGTTAATATTATTAGTCCATTGTCCTATACAACAGCTAATCCTTTCATTTTAGGTCTTCTGTCCTCGATCTCTGGAGACAATGCCTTCCTCTTGCTAACAATACTGTTGCTGTTGCTCTTGTTGCTAACAGTAATGTTGCTGTTGTCAGTATTAAAACTGTTGTCATCAATCCTTTTGGAAGAGTACTTGTCAAGCGACTTTAGAAGGTGAGTCTGAAGTTTTTCAACATCTGATATTGAAGTGGCTTTAATAAGAACTCCCTCTGCTCCTTCTTCCAAGCACCTACAAGGAAAGATATTCGAGATGCTTAACATTTTTTCCTTCTAGTCGATAAGAAATGGAAAAATAAAGGGATTATAAGAAAGTGACGATTACATTCTAATTCTGGAAGGTATATTCTCTGAGGACATAACCACCACTGGAACATCTTTCCAATAAGATCCCTGCAGATGTAAGCAAATAGGGTAAATTACTATTTGATTAAAATACACACTCGGCTATACCCTTTTATGTGGTCAGTAAGTTTCTGTGCCAGAACATTACTGGTGGATGCTAGCTCTACACCTTATGAGTCTGTGTCCAGATTGCTATTGATATTTCAAGCCATGGTAATTAAGGATGCAATGCTGTTGATTAATTAATAGCATCATTCATTTTCCATGCATATATATGCTTCGAATTATAATAAAGACACCCAGGAGAAGAGATGAAGGCGAGTTTGTGATTATACGGTGATATTACCTTGACTCGTTTGAGTAAATCATAACCGCTCATTCCAGGCATGCAGTAATCAGTCATGATCAAATTTACTTTCATCCCCTGGATTTGACAGAAAGATTAAAAAAGAAATTAACACTGTATGAACATTTATTGTACCACAGGGACCGAAAGAAGAATCAGAAAGAATATAACATAAGGAATCGGTAAGTTTCAACGATTCCCAACTTCTAGATCAAGTTTCAGTGCATGGCTCAAAGATAAAAAAAGAGGCATTGAAGGGAGAAAGGAAAAATAAAAGAGCAGTGAAAAGATGGGAAAAAAGGACCAGGAAACTTTAGAAGCTAGCTAATTTCAACTTGTAAAGAGTACCCATATCAGCTTTTCACACGCGCGCGATAGTATACATCTAAGTTAAGCACAACAGAAGCTCCACTTCTTTCTATGTGTTTGTCACGGGTTATCAAGTGCATTGAATAGAGCTCTAGCTGAACTCTTGAATGCGTGGCCCATTTGAGCTTTCCTTACATGAAATTTGTAGTATTAAAGCTTAAAATCATGGTTAATATATAAAATGTGCATTTCTTTAATCATATATATATTTCTTCCACAGCTAGCATCCAAAACCTAGTTAAGCTAGTTCCTGGATATCTGAAAATCTCTCCAGGTGTACTAGTGATGAATTCACTACAACAAACTGATGGCATTAATTAAACCTATCAGAATTTCACAAACACTTCACCTCGAAAAGATGAAACGATCATCTGAATTAACATTCTGACAAATGATGGAGAAACACTTATGAAAAGATTGTGAACCACAAACTTAAAAAAGTCTCAGAAAGGTATCCATGCATGACAGCTCAGGTTTTCATTCAAAGGATGAATTGTAGCACTGGTTCCAACGAAATAAATGCTACTATAAATATATTAGTACCAAGTCCTGGTCATATTTCAGCATATACTCCGCTCAATATATGTGATCATACAGGTTGGCTAAAACGCATATTAAGTTGATCTTTACTCCCCTCGAGGAATCAGATCACTTGGAATCAGAAAGAGAGGGGGAAAGATCAGGGTGGGGAGGAGCTTGAATAACTAAGACAACCTCACCTCTTGTTGTGGTGATTGGGACGACGAAGAAGAAGAGGTTGCATTGACATTGTCTATGCTATCAAGGAGACCTAAATATTCCAAAGCCTTATCCCCAGAGTCCACAAATGTCACTGCAACGAGTACAAAACAATATGAACATGGATCCACAATATCTTCAAGATGAAACTGGTAGACCAAATATTCAATTAGAAGTTGGGTTAAAAGCACAAAAACTTATATCAATGGTACTATAAATTATGTAACAAGCTCACTCAGTCTCTCGCCCAGAAGCGTGGGAGAGAAGGTTTATTAATTCCATGATACCTTGGTATGAAGATACTTTAAGCAGCCTTTTCTAAAAGCTTCCTGTCAATAAAACTATCATCCACTGCCAGGACATGAAAATGTTTCTCTTCTTCTTCCCCCTCCTGATCCCTTTGTTGCTTATGTTTCTCTTCTCCTTCTTCTTCCTTTTGTTGCTGATGTTTCTCTTCTTCCTGATGTTGTGTATCAACAGCACCTGATTCCATGATCTCCATTTATGGTCAAAATGAAAGAATATTGGACCACTGCCTATACCGTTCTAAGTTTTCAGTTGTTGGGGGCTAGTCTTCGCATCATCATATACGTGTATGAGCCCTTTTTATATAGCTAGTAGCGCTGTAGAGAGAGAGAGATTGGAGGGAGAGAGATATGAGAGGTAGAGGAGTTGGCGGTGAAAGTGAGGAGTTTGTGTGCCGTAGGTTTTCTTGAGTAGGTAAGGGAGCAAGTGTATATGTTTTTGCAGGGGAAGGAATATTTAATGGACAGATATCATAGTAGTTTTTTTTTTTTTTTTTTTTTTTGTGTTTTAAACTTTTAATGTCTGTGATTTTCTGCTATTATCTCTCTCTGGATTCTTTCTCCACACAATGCTGGTACAACCACTCGTCTCTCTCTCTCTTCCTTTTTTTCTTGCTTTGGATTTTGTTTGAACGCTAAAGAAAATCCACAAGATCTTAATTTGTTCCCAGTTGGCCACGCTAAAGTGTAAAAGGAGGTTTGATTTTAGTTGGATTGTATGAAAAATGCGGTTTAACTAACTACTGGGAGAAATTTTGTTTTTGTATTTTAAGAGTATTTTTATAAAAAAATTAAAATTTTTATTTAAAAACAATTTTTTTTGTGTATTTCCATATATTTTGACATACAAATATTAAAAATAAATTTTAAAAAATAAAAAAAATATATTATTAAAATATAGCAAGTAAAAACATATCAAAATATCATAATCTTTTGTCTTTTTCTTGTAGTTGATTGAAAATTAATCTTGCTTTGCATGCTGCTCTTGATTGGATAATTTGATTGATGGGGGCATTCTGTTCCAACTAATCAACATTATTTGCATGTGACTTTACCATTCTTGTGTGGTTGAAAAGTATTTTTTTAAAAAAAAAAATATTTTTGTTTTAAAATTATTTTTTATATATTTTTATATTATTTTGATGTATTATGTTAAAAATAAAATTTTAAAAATAAAAAAATATTATTTTAATATTATTTGACTAATTGAAAATTGCAAGGAAAAAAAGAGGGGAAAAAACCATGGTGAACTATTCGAGACGAGAGCCATATCATATAACGGTATCCGTGACGCCATAACTCATCATTGTTAAGGTGTGTGGAATAATCGTCAGACATCCAATCCTCCGCCTATGTTAGCATTGACTAAAACATAAAATATTATTCAGAACTATTCCAATAAAAAAATCTAAGATATTGACATGCTAATTAAAAATTAAAAATACAGCTAAAAGATGTGAAACCAGTTTAACTGTGTTTATATAACCATTTTAATCACTTGATTAACAATTTCGAGTTCAGTGGTAGAGCTCAATATCTAGAGTGTTTTTTTTTTTGTTAGCGGCTTTTTGTGGTTGAGATTTGAAAAGAATAAATTTTTAAGAAATTATTTTAAACCATGATTAATTTGATTTAAATAACCTCAAAAACAGAAGTTGCACAAAAATAAACACATTCTTACTTAGGTGTAATATCAATATCATGAGATTGAGACTCTGTATTGTCTTCTTCTTTTTCTTCTTTTTTTAAAGAGCTCATTATCAAAAGTAAAAAAAATAAAGACTCGGGGCTTGCTTTGTCTCTAGCCCATGTCGGGCCCATGACTTTTTAATGGCTTTTAGGTGTTTTTAGGATTTTTTTCTTTTTATTTCATACTTTAATGTTGGGTTATTTTATTGAATTTATTTTATTCATTATTTGATTTATTATGGACCGACTTTTGTATTTTTTATCATGTAAACACCACCAGAAAATTGACAAATACAAACGGACATACCAACATAATATTTATGTCAATAGATTACGGTGAATTTTTTCCATTGATATACTCTCAGAATATTTATCGGTACTCACCGATGAAAATATCCTTTTGATATATACCGAGAGAATTACAATGGGAAAAGGAAAGAACGAAAAAAAAAGCCAAGAAACACGATGACGTGTTATTTTTACAGACAAAATTACCAATGAAATTGAAATCCCTTGGTAGATCCATGTATAATATTTAATTTATAACCCGACAAACAACCCTCCATCTCCCCCCATTTCTTTTTCTTCCCTCTATTTTTCTTTGTAACAAACAACACACCCCTTATTTCATCTCAAATCAACCTCTCACTATAAATTCGGCTACCCTAACACTTAGCTTGCCAACATTCTTGTTTTGGTTCAAATTTTATTGAGAATTTTTCATTTCAAGTAAACAAAAATACCAATTTTTTATTTGAACTCAATTTTAGAATGTTAATTTTTATTGTATATTTTTGTAGTATATGTATTTATTTTGAGTGTTTACTTGTTTTATATTTTTTTCCCATAGAAATGTGTTGTATCAATATATGACGTGTACATGTTAATGTTTGTTTGAGATTTTGTAAAATTATATTTGTTTGTAAATGAATGAAATTTAATTTGAATTTAAGACTTATGTGTTTTGTGATGAAATCAATAATGACTTATTTAAAGGGTTTGTTTTATATTTTATGAATTTTATTGTTGAGTTCAAAATTTTGATAAATGTATAGAAATTTGAATTTATGTAGATAATTGATAATGAATTAGTTGTACTATTAAAATAGTTTGAATACGTTTGAGTCAAACCAATGTTCTGTTATTTATTTAGTTTATATAATTAATTAAAACATGTTGTCATCAATATTTTATATAAGTTTGAAATAAGTAATGAATGATCGTTCATGAATGTATCAAGATTTTCCCGAATTGTTACATATGATGGATTATTGTAATGGGATTCAGGATTTTATTATTTATGCATTATCTAATATGAGAAATACTAGTGAAGACGGTATTAGATGTCATTTAAGAGGTATAAAAATAAAAAGTTTCTCGATCCATATGTTGCAATGATGCATCTTTTACAAAAAAAGTTCATGAAGAGATACATGTATTGGTTTGCATACAAAGAACCATATGTTCCTTACGAGACCATAATAGAAAAGATGATTGGGTCAACTTCTAGTTATAGCAATGTGCATGGGGTTGTAAATGACAATAATAACCTTTTATAAGAATATGGTTGTGGAAGCGATGAGAATGAATCAAGGTTATGTTAGTCAATGTTCAATAGTAGATGAAGAACCTAATGTAGATGCAATCATGTTATTTGATATTTTTAAAAACTCTAACGAACCATTATAGGATGGGTACACAAATCATAATAAATTATCGATTGTTACATAGGTGTTCACTATCAAGTCGGATAATGGGTCGAATGAGGTCGGTTATGATAAAATTGTTAAATGGGTGAAAAACATATTACTTGAATGGAATAGGCTGAAAGAGAGTTTTTATGGTTAAATCTATGATGAAACCCCTTGATCTAGGATACTAGAAAATTGATATGTGTCCAAGCTTCTACATGTTGCATTACCTTGAAAATGTAGAGTTGACCGAGTACAAAATATGTGGGTATGCTCATTATAAACCCAGAATTGACAGGGAAATGACTCTTGTCACGCGTAAAAAACTTAAATACTTCTCAATCACACATAGACTATAATGGTTACTCATACCACAAAAAACTATCGAGCACATGATATCATTCACGTGATACGGTGGATCGAGTTACAGTGTACTTTTCCGATGGTAAGGCCCTGAAAACATTTTAATAGGATGTATCCTTAGTTTTATGTGAAATCAAGGAACGTCGTCTCGGGTTATGTCTGGATCGCGATTCAATCTATTTAAGTCATTGTTGCTTCTTATTCTTTTAATTATTATTTTTTCTATTTCAAATCATTTTGTGTCGTTAATTTTCCCTTTGTTTCATTCTTCGACGTTTAATTTGTCGGGGACTATGCTTCCTATTTTTTCATGTATGATGGTTCCGGTTTAATGGCCAGGAGTCATGAGTTTGATAAGTTGATGCATGTCGACATTCTATTTTTTTATCATTTTTTTTATTTCATCGTTCAACATTAATTTTTTTTAATCAAGAATTGGCTCTGTGGTTTTCTTTGATTTTTTCATCGGGTTATCCTAATCTTATGACTTGAGCCATAAGTTTTGCGAGTTACCATGGGTTAACTTGCCCCTTATTACCTAAATTATCTATCGCAAGTTAACCCATACTTTTTTTTTCTATTTTCTATCCAATTTTGTGCCTCCATGATTTTTTTTCCATTGTTTCATCTATTTTTTTAAGAAAAAAATATTTGTTTGCTATTATTGTTTATTCTTTTATTATCTAATTAAAACGAAATCAACTATTTAAATTTAATTTCTTTTATTTTTTAAAACATAATTGAATATTATTTTTTATAAGAAAAAAATACAAACTTGCGACAAGGTGCAGGCATATGCCTAGTGATGCACTATAATTGATGAAATGAAATACACCTTAACCATCATCATCATTGATAGAGAAAAAAATCTCCGTTGTTTCAAGAACATGGCTATTAAATTCAAACAAAAATAAAATAAAATCAGAGAGATTAAATTTTATAATAATTCAGCCATCGAGAAGAAGAAAAAAAGAAGAAGGCAACCAACAACTAGTTTATTCTCAAGTAAACATCAATTAGAAGAGGAAAACAAAGAAATTTCTACGCAAATTTCAAATAGAAATGGATTCTTGCAAACGCAAAGCCAACATAATTATTAGAAATTTGAGAGGATAAAATTGGGACCACAATATGCATGGAATGTCTATCAATCTTAGCCAAAGAGCACAGAATCAATCAATTTCTTGTAATAATAGTGATGGGGACATGAAACAAAAAAAGGGCCCAAAGAAATGGGCCCACAAAGAGCAAAAAATATGAAAATCTTTGGTGGGCCCTAGCAAATATAATCTTTTGCGGGTCCCAGCTCCCTCTGCTCTAAATCTTCCCCAAATTTCGAATCTGTCCCCGTCGAGGGTGTCCAAAGTAGAAAGTTTTTAATTACTCGGTTTTTTTATACTTGAGTACTGTGGGGCCCTATTAATGTCTGCCACGTGTCGCACGCTCTGTATATGTTAAAACAGAGCACAGTGGAGCTTGGTGGGGAACCTGGAATCGTCAGATCACGTCAGGCCACGTACACTCAGTAAGTTTGGATAAAACAAATTTCGACAAGTTGATTTTTTTAAATGAAATTAAATAAAAAAAATCAATTCGAACGAAATGATTCGGTCTATTCTCCTATTGAAAAAAATTCTCGAGTCTTTTAATTAGAATTTTTTTAAAAGGTTTTGAAATAATGGACTGGGTGGGTTTTGTTTTTAAAAAACTATTCAATTTATTTGATTTTATCAAATCTAAAACTCTCCAATCAAGCATTTTTTTAAAAAAATTTCTAATAGATTCTTTTAATTTGATATCTTGCTTTGGTTTTTTTATGAAATGTATGTCATTTTTTTTAATTTCTCAGTTATTTTGCTCACTACGAGCAATGCCACCGATTTTTCTTTTTAAAATATTTTTAATTTAGTTGGAACTATTAATATAAGTATCAGTTAAAATTTGAGTTTAAAAAAAAACAATAAAAACAATAAAATATCCTCTACTATAAATTATTACATTAAAAAGTTTCATATTTGTATTTTTAAAGTTATTGCAATTTTGACATCTCAATTTGTGTAGAATATTCTATTAACTTTTAAGTAAAAATATACCGGAGCAAAAAAATATTGAATTAAGAAATGGTTATAATCTCATTTTAATGATAAAAAAAGCTTTAGTTTCCAAGACCAAATACTTGTTCAAAAGTAATAAAATAATTTTTTTTTTGGCCATTAAATTGATTTTTTTTTCTAAATAAGAATGAGTAAAAAAACCGAAAAATCAAGAAATCCGGAAAAAAATAACACGAAAAAAAGGAACCATGAAAAAAAACGATTAAATTTTTAAAAAAACTCACCCGATTCGGTTCGGTTTATAAGTCTGAAAGCGAAAAACCAAACCGAACCCAAACTGAAAAAACCAAGTCAAACCCCGGGAAAAAACCGAGCGGTCGGTTTGAATCGGTTTTTTAATTGTGATATTAATTTTTAATATCACAAATATTTAAAAATCACAATAATTATAAGGATGCATTTCATAATTTAAAATATAAAAAGGAATATTCTGAGTGTTATAAAGACAGGACAATTTCGGATGACTGATAAATAAATAAATAAAAAGTAAAAAATATTAAATAAATTAAAAAAGGAACAAGAAAAATTGGGACAAGTTGCATTAGGCACAAAAAATGGGGAGGCCTAGGCTAGGGAAGCCTGGCCGTGGCTACTTTCCATACGCATCTTTTTTTTCTCAGAAAGGGGGAAAGCACGAGCGATGCATTGCCACTTCCTTCCGGGCACGTCGCCCTCTACAACTATTTTGGCGACTCTACAATCGTCGTTGAAAAGCGGATGCTGTCAGGTTTTATATAGAGTCTGACATTACCTTTGAAATTGTTTTTTTTTTTTAAATGTGTTTGATTTAATTTTTTTTAATGTTTTTATATATGTTAATTTTATAACTTCTAAAAATTATTTTAATTTACTTATAAGCAAAATACTATATTAAAAAGTACTTTACATTACAATATTAAACACACACTTGGTACTACAGAAACTCTAAATTTTTATTTTTTTTTTAACTTTAAACACCTTAAAATCACCATGAAAAACTTTTAAAAAGTATTTTAATTTAAAAAACCATCACCACGGTAAATCAAAATACCAAATTAAAATAAAGTATCCATTTATATTTTTCTTGTTCCAGTACACTAATAATAGCAATTATAAATAAACTCTCCTTTTATATACAATTAAAATGACATTAAAAATTGGTGGTTGCTTGGTTGCTTTTTAAAGTGCTTTTTACTTGGAAATGTATGTATCAAAATAATGGGTTTTTATTTTTTTTAAAAATCATTTTTGACATCGGCACACATCAAAATAATTTGAAAGCATCAAAAAATATTAATTTGAAGTTAAAAAAAAATTTAAATTTTTTTTAAAATATTTTGAAACACAAAAATAAACAAAATCTAAATGTGTGAAAAATAAAGATGAAAATGAGCGGTGAATTGGGATTGTGTGAAAAATAAATTACGAGCAAGTGAATAGTAATATATTTTTCTATTTTTTTTTAAAATTTACTACGACACTTCGCAAAGACATGACCATATAGAATAAGTGTTTTTTAAATATTTTTAACTAATATAATTGATTTTTATCTGACTAGTTGATTATTATTCCTTTTCAAACATGATTCGGCAGCAAGTGAGTCAAATGATTCCAAGATGGTGAGTCGATGAGTGCACTGAGGAAACTTGTTAGTTAGTTTTTTTTTTTTTTTGTGTGTGTGTGTAAATGTAGGAATTGGCTGATTATTTAACAGAGAAATAAATAAAAACCATCTCCCAATTTCAACCCAATAAATTGGTAGAACTCTCACACTTCCAAAAAACTGCTGAGTAAATTATAAACAAAGACCCTCTAGTTTTTTAAAAATGAGTTAGATAGTCTTTATAGCAAAACAATTGATTAATCCCTTGACCAATTTTGGCCTTGCTTAATTTAACATCTCTGTGTTCAAACATCTTCTTTTCTCATTAATTCTCTCATATTATCTATTTCTTTTTTCCCTTTTCTATTTCTTGAAAAAACAAAATAAAATGAAAAATAACATGAAACAAATCAAGTTACAAACAAGTTATAGGATTTTTAAAGTATTTTTATTTTAAATGACATTAAAATAATATTTTTATTTTTTAAAAATTATTTTTGATATCATTACATTGAAATAATATGAAAATAAAACACTATTAATTTAAAATAAAAAAATATCAAAATTTTTTTAAATTTTTTTAAACGGAATGCAAAACACTTCATAACATTACAGAGAGGTGTAAAATCGAAGACAGTGGACATGGCGATTGACAATAATAACCCAAGGGCGACGAAAACCTGGAAGTTATATGATCCAAGAAGATCTACGCGGTATTCTTGCTTAATTAATGACATTATTTTTAGAAAATAAAAAGGGCAGTATAGGAAGGATCTGATATGACTGACAGCCTGCAAATCCTAGCGAGTGAAAAAAGTTTGAGAAGAGAAGGATTTTGGCCACGCCAGTCGTAAAAAGCAACAACAATGTCCCATAACATATTGGTTTATCGTGAGTACACGGGTAATTACATGTACAGACTCGTGCAACTGAAGAAATCATCTCATCAAATCCCATTTATCTTTCTCTCTGG
>JAGMVL010000721.1:0-26484 GCA_019202695.1 Populus x sibirica
GTTGAAAATGATTGATGGATTTGTTTTCAAAGATGAAAAGGTGTAAATAGATTTTAAATGACAAGAAAAAGTAAGTCTTGGTCCAAATCAATTTTAATGGTGATGTATTGGTGATTCCTTCAACATATATAAGATAACTCAACCTAATATCAATGATGGTGATATTAGATCGGAAGATATTACAATGAAGTTTAAAAAGATGAAAATTGATTATTGCTTAAGAATGAACAAATATTTTCATATTAAGTAAGACATTGAATCAAGCAATCTCTATACCAAAACTAAGGTTTGTGCATAAAAATTCAAGATTATAACATTACCTAAATGATTTCTAAAATTTCTTTGCAATAATAAACATTCATAAAGAAAATGAAAAGATAGACATTAAGATTCATTCATATATTAAAGAACTCACCTCAACCACCATCATCCTTGATTTGGATCCAAGAAGGAGATTAGCCAACCATGATTATATGTAATAACACTTTAATAAATATGAAATAACTTAAATCAAACTGAAATAATAAGTTTTACAATCTAAAGAACCGAAATCTATAAAGAAGAACACAACACAATTGCAGTAAAAATTCGGACACAAATCTGACTCTAACTTTGGACAGCAATTCGACCCTCTTAGAAGCCTCCTCTGGAGATGGCTATTAGATACATATTTATAGGCCATTCTGTTAGCTTTCCAGATCATTAAAGAACAGCTCATTTGGACATCTGAGTCGAAAGTTATGGGCAAAACACCGAAAGGTGTTCTGGAAAATCAAATCAGGACAGCTTGGAGAACACTTTGGTGCACGTTTTTCTTCCTTCTTTGTGAGCTGTCTCTTTCTTCTTTTTGACCCAAAATAATGTGACAATGTCCCCTCCAGCTTTCCATCCATGTGCTTGCCCTCTTGGATCAATGAATTATCCAAAATAAATCAAATGTTATTTGTTGTGTGGACATGTAAGATCATGGATGGTGCTTGGGCTGATTTGGAGGCTGATTTGGGGCTGATTTGGGGCTGAATTTAAGCATCAAATAAGGATACAAATGTACCTATTATTTGGGCTAAGATTGACATTAAAACCTTGAGTGTTTGATGGTTGAAGTTTGCACACAACATAAGGCATGTTTGGGCTTGAAATAGATCATATGATATTCTTTTCTAGAATTGGACTAGAATTGATTTTTGGGGCAAATTTGGAGCACTTATTTGAACCAAGATTTGCTTCAATCTTCAACTAAATTTCTCTTCAATTCTTTGTTCGAATTCCGACGTTGAATTTTCTGAAATAATTCATTTAAGCTCCAAAAACCTATCGAGACATTAAAAGAAACTTCATTACTAAAAAGCACATCAATTATTATAAAAAACCCAAATAAAAATAATAAATACATATGTAAAATAAGAGACTTAATGATACTTTTGATGCACAATCACACCCCCCAACTTAGATTTTGCTAGTCCTCAAGCAAAACTAAACATAAAACCTTTGAAATAAAAAGAATAATAATAACATAATTAGGCTTGACTCATCACACTTAAAGGACCTATCATGCAAACATTGGTATCTTTAACTTAGTGTACACAATAGCAAATAAAAAAAAATAAGCATACTCACATTCTCTAAATCAAACATCCATACAAAATTCCAAATTCAATCGTATTTATCATGCAACCAACATAATTGATTCACGCGAAAACTCAACTTGTAATCTTCCCTTCTCACTACTACAAACAAGGTAGCAAACTAGAGAAGTATCTATATTTTTTTTTTTTTTTTTTTTTGATGATATTATTCATTCTTTTTTCTTTAAGTGGTCACTTCCCTTTTGACGCGAATACAAACATTTGTGATGAATGCACCCGGTTACTCACAAAGTCACAAACTTAAAGTGCTTTGCATACTCATATTTCAAGTTTGCCGTTTGACGTAAAGATAAACATTTGTGATGAATACCCCTAGTTCTTGAGCAACTCAAAACATTGGAGTAGATAGAACTTTGTACACATTTGTGTAATAATGATTACTCTATTTACTTAAACCTTGTTTAGGACTAGATCAAAAGGGATAATCACAAGTAAAGCATCACACTCATCTTTCATGCATAATCACACAACTCACACAACTTTTACAAGGAAAGATGTACTTCAATAATCTTAAGAAAAAAGTATGCTATATCTTGCTTTATAAGATATTATCTATCCCAAATTAAAGCATGCAATGTTCAACACAATAATGAATCCAAAAATGTAATGTTGATCTTAAACAAGTCTCATTCACATACGAATGCAAGTTTTTTTTTTTTTTTAACAAGCATGGTTATCTCAAGCATTCAACATAATCAAATATCTAAAATTAAGTTTTTCATTATCCTCAATGTAAAAAAGAAAGAGAAGAAAAGTATAAAGATTAGAAAAGCTGTTACTCCCCTTTTGTTCTCAAGGATGAATGTCGATTGAATTGGACATGAGTGACTTCTTGCTTGATTTTTTTTTTTACCCGCATATCACAACTAAAAGAAAACATTGATGTTTTTTTTTTTTTTGAAAATAAAGAACCTCACACCCCCCAACTTAAAATAATGCATTGTCCCTAATGCATGAACAAGAAAAATATAAGAGATGGAAGAAAAAGAAAAAGAAAAATAAAAAAAAATGAAAAAAAAAATAAAAATAAAAATAAAAACTCATTACTTCGATACTACAATGGTATTGGATCTTCAAGATCCAATGTCTCAACTTCAGCCACAAAGTTTTCAAGATAAGGTTTCAATCGATGACCATTTACTTTGAAAACATTTCCATTCTTAGGATTTTCTACCTCAAATGCACCATGCTCAGAGATGGATTTAATCACAAATGGACCAATCCATTTTGTCCTTAACTTCCCAGGAAAGAGATGTAATCGTGAATTATACAAGAGAACCTTTTGACCAACATGAAAGGATTTTCTAAAAATGTGTTTATCATGCAAAGCTTTCATCTTATGTTTTGAAATTTTTGCATTTTCAAATGCATCATTTCTCGGCTCCTCTAATTCATCCAATTGAAGCTTTTTGTTTTTGCCAACCTCATTTTCATTATCATTGAATTGCCGGATGGCCCAATATGCACGGTGCTCAATCTCAACGGGGAGATGACAAGGCTTTCCATAAACTAGCCTATAAGGAGACATTCCTAAAGAGGTCTTATAAGCGGTGCGATATGCCCACAAAGCATCAACTAGTCGTAGGGACCAATCTTTACGGTTTGGATTATTTGTTTTCTCTAGAATGTTCTTGATCTCCCTATTTGCCAACTCGGCTTGGCCACTAGTACGTGGATGATAGGGGGTACTGACCTTGTGAATTACACCATATTTTCTCATCAAAATCCCAACGGGCTTGTTACAAAAATGCTTACCCCCATCACTAATCATAGCCGGGGCATGCCAAAACGAGAGAAAATATTTTCTTTCAAGAATTTGACCACAACTCGATGGTCATTAGTTCGAGATGCAATGGCCTCCACCCATTTAGACACATAATCAACAGCTACAAGGATGAATTGGTAACCAAATGAACTTGGAAAAGGTCCCATGAAATCAATCCCCCAACAATCAAATATTTCCAAAACAAGAATGGGGTTTAGGGGCATCATGTTACGCCTAGTAAGGTTACCTAGTCGTTGGCATCGGTCACATGCAACACGAGAAGGCATGGACATCTTTGAACATGGTGGGCCAATAAAAACCACCTTTGCAAGATCTTGGCGGTGGTTTTCTTGGAAGAGAAATGCCCACCACGGGCTAATGCATGACAAAAATTAATGACACTTGGAATTTCATGATCGGGGATGCACCGCCTAACAATTTGGTCGGGCGGTATTTAAATAGGTAGGGGTCATCCCAAAAAAAGGTACGCACGTTGCGCAAGAATTTTTGTTTGTCAAGTTTAGACCAATGAGAAGGAATCGACTTGTGGCTAGGTAATTTGCTATGTCAGGCATACCATGGAGAGCCAATGTAGGAAACAATACACGCACAAAATAAATTTTCATCGGCAAAGAATTCATTTATTGGAGATTCATCAATTGTGGTCTCATAGCTTGAAAGACGGGACAAATGATCGGCCACTACATTCTCTACTCCCTTTTTATCTCGAATTTCAAGGTTAAACTCTTGGAGTAGGAGGATCCATCGAATCAAACGTGGCTTGGCATCTTGTTTTGTGAGCAAGTATTTCAATCTTTGCATGATCGGTAAAAACAATAACAAGAGATCCAACCAAATAAGACCTAAACTTGTCCAATGCAAATACTACGGCTAGAAGTTCTTTTTCGGTTGTAGTGTAATTCAATTGAGCATCATTCAAAGTCTTGCTAGCATAATAAATGACATGAGGTTTCTTATCTTTTCTTTGTCCTAAAACGGCCCCTACCGCAAAATCACTAGCATCACACATCGGTTCAAATGGTAAAGACCAATCGGGAGCTTGCATGATTGGTGCGTGGTCAACAACCCTTTAAGCTTTTCAAAAGCTTCTTGACATTTTGATGTCCAATCAAATTGAACATCTTGTGACAACAAGTTACACAATGGTTTGGCAATGGTACTAAAAGAATGAATGAATCTTCGGTAAAAACCGGCGTGTCCTAAAAAGGATCTCACATCTTTCACGGTCCTAGGGGTAGGTAATTTTTGAATGACTTCAACCTTTGACTTATCTACCTCTATCCCTTTTGAAGAGACAATGTGACCTAAGACAATGCCATGTGTCACCATAAAATGACACTTCTCCCAATTGAGTACAAGATTGCTCTCTTCACACCTTTCAAGAACTTTTTCCAAATGCATTAGACACAACTCATAAGAATCCCCATAAAGCGAAAAATCATCCATGAAAACTTCCAAAAAATTTTCCACCATGTCACTAAAGATACTCATCATACACCTTTGAAAAGTGGCTGGTGCATTACACAAGCCAAAAGGCATTCTTCTATAAGCATAGGTACCAAAAGGACAAGTGAAAGTGGTTTTTTCTTGGTCTTCTAAAGAAACCTCAATTTGGTTGTAACACGAGTATCCATCAAGAAAACAATAGAAAGCTCTTAGGCTACTCTTTCAAGCACTTGGTCTAAAAATGGAAGCGGAAAATGGTCCTTCCTAGTCACCATGTTCAACTTACGATAATCAATGCACATACGCCATCCAGTTTGGATTCTAGTTGGTACTAGCTCATTATTTTCATTCTTCACTACTTGTGACTCCAGTTTTTTAGGGACAACTTGGGTTGGACTAACCCATTTGAGTTTGCAATGGGGTAAATGATACCCGCATCAAGTAGCTTAAGCACTTCACATCTTACTACTTCCTTCATGTTTGGGTTCAATCGTCTTTGCATTTGCCTCACAGTTTTAGCCTCTTCTTCAAGATAGATTCTATGTGTACATAAAAGAGGGCTAATTCCTTTCAAGTCGGTAATAGTCCACCCAATTGCTTTTTTGTGTTTTCTCACCACTCTCAAAAGTTCTTGTTCTGCTCTATGCTAAGTTTTGATGAAATCACAATAGGATATGATTCATCTTCCCCTAGAAATGCATACTTAAGATCACTCGGTAAAGGCTTCCTTTACGGTTTATAAGGTTGGACAAGAGATGCCTCGGCTTTCACTTGGGGTGAAATCAAAGGCTCAAACGATGGGGTCCATTGACCTATTGACATAATAGGCATTGGATCTAAATAAGTCTCGAGTTCTCTTACTTCCTCATCAACACATTCCAAAGAACAAAATCTTTCATCATGAATTAAAGTTCTCTCCAATGGATCCTTGATCCACTCTCTCTCAAAGTGTTCTTGACAAACTGTTTGGATCAAATCTACCTCTCTAATGTCCTCATGTTCACCAATTTGTTTAGAGACATTGAATATGTTCATCTCCACAGTCATGTTCCCAAAAGACAATTTCATCACCCCATTCCTACGAGTTGATTAAAGCATTGGATGTAGCTAGGAAAGGTCTACCTAAGATGGCGGGATGGGAGCATTAGAACCTTGAATAGGTGCGGTGTCTAGCACTACAAAATCAACGGGGAAAGTAGAATTTATCTACTTGGACCAACACATCCTCAACAATACCCACGGGAATCTTGATTGACCTATCGGCTAATTGAAGGGTGATTCGAGTAGGCTTGATTTCTCCTAAACCTAATTGTTCGTAAACGGTGTAGGGTATCAAATTCACACTTGCTCCTAAATCCAACAAAGCTTGGTCTATCTTATGACTTCCAATAATGCATGAAACGGTAGGACAACCGGGATCTTTGTATTTGGGAGGGGTCTTAAACTGGATGATGGCACTAGCATGTTCGGTTAGAAAGGCTCTTTCTTTTACATTCAATCTCCTTTTGTTGTGCATAAGTCCTTGAGGAACTTTGCATAAGATGGGACTTGTTTAATTGCATCAAGGAGTGGAATGTTGACTTTCACTTGTTTGAACAATTCATAGATTTCCGAGTTCATAAGATCATGTTTAGGTTTCCCTAACCTTTGTGGAAATGGTGCTTTAGGAACAAATTCTAAATCACTCACTTTGACTCCAATTTTTCTTGAATCATCTCCTTTCTCACTCATCTCTTTCTCATTTATCTCACCTTCTTTGTCACTCAAGCTCTCATTTGTCACTTGTGTTTTGATTTCCTCTTCACTTTCCTTAGATTTCTCCTCCACAATACCTCTAGGAATCTCGGAACCTATAGCTTTGTCAACAATCTTTCCACTTCTAAGGGTAGTGATGGCTTGGACTTGTTCATGATTTGAAGGTTCACTAGATGAGGATTCACTCATGTGTACGACCTCTAGGATTTGGCATTGGTTGAGCTGGAATCTTTCCCTTCTCTTGAATACTTAGTGATTGAGTCAACTTGGTTAGTTGACTTCGAATGTCATCTAAGGTCCTATTGGTCTGGTCTTGAAATTTGTAAGCTTGGTTGTTGATTCCTCCTTGTGTTTGCATGAATTGTTGAAGAGTATCCTCTAGGGATCTCTTATGAGGTGGTTGGTATGTGTTATGTGTGGGAGCATGAAATGGTTGGGGTGGAGGTTGAAATGTTTGAGGTCTTGAAGGGCCCTCATTTCTCCATCCAAAATTTGGGTGGTTCCTCCATCCGGATTGTAGGTCTCGAGTAGGGATTGCCTACTTGGTTTGAAAATGGCTTTCTAACATTACTTGAATCGAAGTTTGGCCATATAGCACTTCCTTGAAGGCTGGAATGGTAGGACACTCGGTTGTCCTATGCCCTTTGCTCTCACAAACAACACAACTTTCCTCTTGTTGTTCACTCATGACATGCACTTTTTTAATCTCAAGAGACTCTACTTTCCTAGCCAATGAGGCTAATCTAGCATTGAGGTCATCAATCTCTTTTAATTGGAACTTCCCACTTGAATGAGAAATGGTGTTTCTAGACTCAACATGAAGTGGGAGAGAAGTCTCCCATTGCTTTGTGTTTTTCAGCCAATTGATCAAAAAAATCAAAGGCTTCACTTGGTTCTTTGTCATAAAACTCACCATTACACATGGTTGACACTAGCTTTTTAAAATATGCGGTAAGAGAGTCATAGAAGAAACTCACTAACCTCCACATCTCAAAACCATGGTGGGGGCATGCATTTAACAAGTCTTTGAACCTTTCCCAAGCTTGGTGAAATGACTCATTTGGACTACAAGAAAAATTCATCATTTGACGTTGTAAGGCTGCCGTCCTATAAGTGGGGAAGTATTTTTTCAAAAATTCAGCTTGCATTTCTCTCCATGTACCTATAGACCTAGGACGTAAGGAGTTTAGCCAAAGCTTGGCTTTATCCTTTAGAGAGAATGGGAACAATTTAAGACGAATAGTTTCCTCGGTGCATGTTCTATCAATAAAAGTATTACATACCTCTTCAAAGTCTTTAATGTGTATGTATGGATTTTGAGAATCCATACGCGTGAAATGTGGGAAGAAGTTGAATCATGCCCGGTTTCAAATTGAAAGCTTGTTGGTTAAGAGGTAAGATAATACACGAAGGTGTACTTTGTCTAGCCGGGTGAAGATACTCTCTAAGAGTTCGAAAATTAGGTTGATCATTGAATTGTGGAGGTCCATTACCTTGAACACACTCCCTTCACCCTCTACATCTTCAACATTAGCCATGATAAAAAAATAAAATAATAATAATATAACAATTATATGAATACGAAAGGAAAGGAAAAACAAAGAAAAAGAAAAAGAAGATTGCAAATAAAAGTAAATGAAACGTAAAAGATAAAGTAATAGCTCAAAAATAAAAATACAACAAATTAAGAAATTCTCCAACTAATAAGCAATATTAACAACAATAAACATTAAAAGATAATTATAACAAGCATGAATACAAAGGCGGTAATACCGGCCAAGCACTTGAGACAATAAATATAAGAAAAATAACAACAATAAACATTAAAAGATAATTATAACAAGCATGAATAAAAAAGGCGGTAATACCGGCCAAGCACTTCAAACAATAAATATAAGAAAAATAATAACAGCAAAATAATAAAATAAAATAAAATGAACAAGAGGCGGTAATACCGGCCAAGCACTTCAGACAATAAATATAAGAAAAATAATAACGACAAAATAAAATAAAATAAACAAGAGGCGGTAAAAACCGGCCTTATAATATAAACAATAAATATTAGAAACTAATTAGAATAGACAATAAAAGAAAAATGGTTGAACCAACCAAAATCCAACAATTAATAGTCTAGTCCACGGTCCAATATCCAAAAAGTTGAGGTCAAATTTTTTTTTAGGCGGTAAAACCAGCCATTTGATTTTTTATTTATATGTATTTTTTTTGTTTTCCAATAATCAAAACTAAATGTGTTACCTTTGCTTGCTAGCTCCCCGGCAACGGCGCCAAAATTGCTTGACCGCTTTTTATGTTCGGCTTGTTTTAACTCGCAAGTGCACGAGTGTGCGATGTAGCAATTAACTCGGTAAGATCGAGGTCATATCCACGAGAGAGCTAGATCTGGAAATTAAGCTAGGTAACAAAAAAAACTCAAGAGAAATTAAATTAACAATAACTTGGTTGAAAATGATTGATGGATTTGTTTTCAAAGATGAAAAGGTGTAAATAGATTTTAAATGACAAGAAAAAGTAAGTCTTGGTCCAAATCAATTTTAATGGTGATGTATTGGTGATTCCTTCAACATATATAAGATAACTCAACCTAATATCAACGATGGTGATATTAGATCGGAAGATATTACAATGAAGTTTAAAAAGATGAAAATTGATTATTGCTTAAGAATGAACAAATATTTTCATATTAAGTAAGACATTGAATCAAGCAATCTCTATACCAAAACTAAGGTTTGTGCATAAAAATTCAAGATTATAACATTACCTAAATGATTTCTAAAATTTCTTTGCAATAATAAACATTCATAAAGAAAATGAAAAGATAGACATTAAGATTCATTCATATATTAAAGAACTCACCTCAACCACCATCATCCTTGATTTGGATCCAAGAAGGAGATTAGCCAACCATGATTATATGTAATAACACTTTAATAAATATGAAATAACTTAAATCAAACTGAAATAATCAGTTTTACAATCTAAAGAACCGAAATCTATAAAGAAGAACACAACACAATTGCAGTAAAAATTCGGACACAAATCTGACTCTAACTTTGGACAGCAATTCGACCCTCTTAGAAGCCTCCTCTGGAGATGGCTATTAGATACATATTTATAGGCCATTCTGTTAGCTTTCCAGATCATTAAAGAACAGCTCATTTGGACATCTGAGTCGAAAGTTATGGGCAAAACACCGAAAGGTGTTCTGGAAAATCAAATCAGGACAGCTTGGAGAACACTTTGGTGCACGTTTTTCTTCCTTCTTTGTGAGCTGTCTCTTTCTTCTTTTTGACCCAAAATAATGTGACAATGTCCCCTCCAGCTTTCCATCCATGTGCTTGCCCTCTTGGATCAATGAATTATCCAAAATAAATCAAATGTTATTTGTTGTGTGGACATGTAAGATCATGGATGGTGCTTGGGCTGATTTGGAGGCTGATTTGGGGCTGATTTGGGGCTGAATTTAAGCATCAAATAAGGATACAAATGTACCTATTATTTGGGCTAAGATTGACATTAAAACCTTGAGTGTTTGATGGTTGAAGTTTGCACACAACATAAGGCATGTTTGGGCTTGAAATAGATCATATGATATTCTTTTCTAGAATTGGACTAGAATTGATTTTTGGGGCAAATTTGGAGCACTTATTTGAACCAAGATTTGCTTCAATCTTCAACTAAATTTCTCTTCAATTCTTTGTTCCGAATTCCGACGTTGAATTTTGAAATAATTCATTTAAGCTCCAAAAACCTATCGAGACATTAAAAGAAACTTCATTACTAAAAAGCACATCAATTATTATAAAAAACCCAAATAAAAATAATAAATACATATGTAAAATAAGAGACTTAATGATACTTTTGATGCACAATCAACGGGTGACGCATGGTTTCGACATCCCAAACAGCCCCTAGGGACTCCGAAATAATCAACGAACTGCTGTCACGGGTGACGCATGGTTTCGCCATCCCAACCAGCCCCTAGGGACTCGGAAATAATCAACGAGCTGCTGTCACGGGTGACGCAAGGGTTCGACAGCCCAAACAACCCCTAGGGACTCATAAAACACTAACTTACTACTGTCACGGGTGACGCATGGTTTCGACAACCCAAATAGCCCCTAGGGACTCAGAAATAATCAACGAACTGCTGCATCACGGGTGACGCATGGTTTCGACATCCCAAACAGCCCCTAGGGACTCATAAAACACTAACTAAGCTGGCATCACGGGTGACGCATGGTTTCGACATCCCAACCGGCCCCTAGGGACTCGGAAATAATCAACGAGCTGTTGTCACGGGTGACGCAAGGTTTGGATAGCCCAAACAACCCCTAGGGACTCATAAAACACTAACTAATTGCTGTCACGGGTGACGCATGGTTTCGCCATCCCAAACGGCCCCTAGGGACTCGGAAATAATCAACGGCTAGCATCACGGGTGACGCAAGGGTTGGACAGCCCAAACAACCCCTAGGGACTCATAAAACACTAACTAGCTTGCATCACGGGTGACGCATGGTTTCGACATCCCAACCGGCCCCTAGGGACTCGAAATAATCAACGAAGCTGGCATCACGGGTGACGCAAGGTTTCGCCATCCCAAACAACCCCTAGGGACTCATAAAACACTAACTAAGCTGCTGTCACGGGTGACGCATGGTTTCGACATCCCAAACGGCCCCTAGGGACTCGGAAATAATCAACGAAGCTAGCATCACGGGTGACGCATGGTTTCGACATCCCAAACGGCCCCTAGGGACTCGGAAATAATCAACGAAGCTGGCATCACGGGTGACGCATGGTTTCGCCATCCCAAACACCCCTAGGGACTCATAAAACACTAACGAACTGGCATCACGGGTGACGCATGGTTTCGACATCCCAAACGGCCCCTAGGGACTCGAAATAATCAACGAGCTAGCATCACGGGTGACGCATGGTTTCGCCATCCCAACCAGCCCCTAGGGACTCAGAAATAATCAACGAGCTGCATTCACGGGTGACGCAAGGGTTCGACAGCCAAAACAACCCCTAGGGACTCATAAAACACTAACTAACTCTTGCATCACGGGTGACGCATGGTTTCGACATCCCAAACAGCCCCTAGGGACTCGGAAATAATCAACGAGCTGACATCACGGGTGACGCATGGTTTCGACATCCCAAACAACCCCTAGGGACTCATAAAACACTAACTAAGCTGCATCACGGGTGACGCATGGTTTCGACATCCCCAACCGGCCCCTAGGGACTCGGAAATAATCAACGGCTGCTGCATCACGGGTGACGCAAGGTTTGGATAGCCCAAACAACCCCTAGGGACTCATAAAACACTAACTAAGCTGGCATCACGGGTGACGCATGGTTTCGCCATCCCAAACGGCCCCTAGGGACTCGGAAATAATCAACGAAGCTGCATGTCACGGGTGACGCAAGGGTTGGACAGCCCAAACAACCCCTAGGGACTCATAAAACACTAACTAAGCTGCATCACGGGTGACGCATGGTTTCGACATCCCAACCGGCCCCTAGGGACTCGGAAATAATCAACGAAGCTAGCTGTCACGGGTGACGCAAGGTTTGGACAGCCCAAACAACCCCTAGGGACTCATAAAACACTAACTAAGCTGCTTTGTCACGGGTGACGCATGGTTTCGCCATCCCAAACAGGCCCCTAGGGACTCGAAATAATCAACGAAGCTGGCATCACGGGTGACGCAAGGGTTCGACGACCCAAACAACCCCTAGGGACTCATAAAACACTAACTAGCTGCTGTCACGGGTGACGCATGGTTTCGACATCCCAAACGGCCCCTAGGGACTCGGAAATAATCAACGAGCTGGCTTTGTCACGGGTGACGCAAGGTTTCGACATCCCAAACAACCCCTAGGGACTCATACACGGGTGACGCATGGTTTCGACATCCCAAACACGGCCCCTAGGGACTCGGAAATAATCAACGCTGCTTAGCATCACGGGTGACCGCATGGTTTCGCCATCCCAAACGGCCCCTAGGGACTCGAAATAATCAACGAAGCTGTGCATCACGGGTGACGCAATGGTTCGACATCCCAAACAACCCCTAGGGACTCATAAAACACTAACGGCTAGCTGTCTCGGGTGACGTATGGATTCGACATCCCAAACATCCCCTAGGGACTCGAAATAATCAACGAAGCTGGCATCACGGGTGACGCATGGTTTCGCCATCCCAAACGGCCCCTAGGGACTCATAAAACACTAACGAGCTAGCATCACGGGTGACGCATGGTTTCGACATCCCAAACGGCCCCTAGGGACTCGGAAATAATCAACGAAGCTGGCATCACGGGTGACGCATGGTTTCGCCATCCCAAACGGCCCCTAGGGACTCGGAAATAATCAACGGCTGGCTGTCACGGGTGACGCAAGTGGTTCGACAGCCCAAACAACCCCTAGGGACTCATAAAACACTAACGAGCTGCATCACGGGTGACGCATGGTTTCGACATCCCAAACGGCCCCTAGGGACTCGAAATAATCAACGGCTAGCATCACGGGTGACGCATGGTTTCGACATCCCAAACAACCCCTAGGGACTCATAAAACACTAACTAAGCTGGCATCACGGGTGACGCATGGTTTCGACATCCCAAACCGGCCCCTAGGGACTCGGAAATAATCAACGGCTAGCATGTCACGGGTGGCGCAAGGTTTCGACGACCCAAACAACCCCTAGGGACTCATAAAACACTAACTAAGCTGTTCATCACGGGTGACGCATGGTTTCGACATCCCAACCGGCCCCTAGGGACTCGGAAATAATCAACGGCTAGCATCACGGGTGACGCATGGTTTCGCCATCCCAAACGGCCCCTAGGGACTCAGAAATAATCAACGGCTGGCATCACGGGTGACGCATGGTTTCGACATCCCAAACAACCCCTAGGGACTCATAAAACACTAACGAAGCTAGCATCACGGGTGACGCATGGTTTCGACATCCCAAACAACCCCTAGGGACTCAGAAATAATCAACGAAGCTGCATCACGGGTGACGCATGGTTTCGCCATCCCAAACGGCCCCTAGGGACTCGAAATAATCAACGAAGCTGGCATCACGGGTGACGCATGGGTTCGACATCCCAAACAACCCCTAGGGACTCATAAAACACTAACGAAGCTAGCATCACGGGTGACGCATGGTTTCGACATCCCAAACAGCCCCTAGGGACTCGGAAATAATCAACGGCTAGCATCACGGGTGACGCATGGTTCGCCATCCCAAACAACCCCTAGGGACTCATAAAACACTAACGAAGCTGGCATCACGGGTGACGCATGGTTTCGACATCCCAAAACCCCCCTAGGGACTCGGAAATAATCAACGGCTAGCATCACGGGTGACGCATGGTTTCGCCATCCCAAACGGCCCTAGGGACTCGGAAATAATCAACGGCTGGCATCACGGGTGACGCATGGTTTCGCCATCCCAAACGGCCCCTAGGGACTCATAAAACACTAACGAAGCTGCATCACGGGTGACGCATGGTTTCGACATCCCAAACGGCCCCTAGGGACTCGGAAATAATCAACGAAGCTGCATGTCACGGGTGACGCATGGTTTCGCCATCCCAAACAACCCCTAGGGACTCGGAAATAATCAAAGGAGCTGGCATCACGGGTGACGCAAGGGTTCGACGGCCCAAACAACCCCTAGGGACTCATAAAACACTAACTAAGCTACGTCATCACGGGTGACGCATGGTTTCGACATCCCAAACGGCCCCTAGGGACTCGAAATAATCAACGAAGCTGGCATCACGGGTGACGCATGGTTTCGCCATCCCAAACAACCCCTAGGGACTCATAAAACACTAACGAAGCTAGCTTCATCACGGGTGACGCATGGTTTCGACATCCCAAACGGCCCCTAGGGACTCGAAATAATCAACGAAGCTGGCATCACGGGTGACGCATGGTTTCGACATCCCAAAACCCCTAGGGACTCAGAAATAATCAACGAAGCTGGCATCACGGGTGACCAAGGGTTCGACATCCCAAACAACCCCTAGGGACTCATAAAATCACTAACGAAGCTGTGCATCACGGGTGACGCATGGTTTCGACATCCCAAACGGCCCCTAGGGACTCATAAAATAATCAACGGCTAGCATCACGGGTGACGCATGGTTTCGCCATCCCAAACGGCCCCTAGGGACTCGAAATAATCAACGAAGCTGGCATCACGGGTGACGCATGGTTTCGCCATCCCAAACAACCCCTAGGGACTCATAAAACACTAACTAGCTAGCATCACGGGTGACGCATGGTTTCGACATCCCAAACGGCCCCTAGGGACTCAGAAATAATCAACGAGCTGGCATCACGGGTGACGCATGGTTTCGCCATCCCAAACGGACCCCTAGGGACTCGAAATAATCAACGAAGCTGCATCACGGGTGACGCATGGTTTCGACATCCCAAACAACCCCTAGGGACTCATAAAACATCTAACGAAGCTGGCATCACGGGTGACGCATGGTTTCGCCATCCCAAACACGGCCCCTAGGGACTCGGAAATAATCAACGAAGCTAGCATCACGGGTGACGCATGGTTTCGACATCCCAAACAACCCCTAGGGACTCATAAAACATAACTAACTAAGCTGCATCACGGGTGACGCATGGTTTCGACATCCCAAACGGCCCCTAGGGACTCGGAAATAATCAACGAGCTGGCATCACGGGTGACGCATGGTTTCGCCATCCCAAACAAGCCCCTAGGGACTCGAAATAATAATCAAAGCTGCTGCATCACGGGTGACGCAAGGGTTCGACAGCCCAAACAACCCCTAGGGACTCATAAAACACTAACGAAGCTAACTGCATCACGGGTGACGCATGGTTTCGACATCCCAAACGACCCCTAGGGACTCGAAATAATCAACGAAGCTAGCATCACGGGTGACGCATGGTTCGCCATCCCAAACGGCCCCTAGGGACTCATAAAACACTAACGGCTGCTGTCACGGGTGACGCATGGTTTCGACATCCCAAACGGCCCCTAGGGACTCGGAAATAATCAACGATGGCTGTCATCACGGGTGACGCAATGGTTTCGACATCCCAAACAACCCCTAGGGACTCATAAAACACTAACTAGCTGGCATCACGGGTGACGCATGGTTTCGACATCCCAAAACGGCCCCTAGGGACTCGAAATAATCAACGAAGCTGCATCACGGGTGACGCATGGTTTCGACATCCCAAACAACCCCTAGGGACTCATAAAAACACTAACTAGCTGCTTCATCACGGGTGACGCATGGTTTCGACATCCCAAACCGGCCCCTAGGGACTCGGAAATAATCAACGAGCTGCTTGTCACGGGTGACGCAAGGTTTGGACAGCCCAAACAACCCCTAGGGACTCATAAAACACTAACTAGCTGCATCACGGGTGACGCATGGTTTCGCCATCCCAAACGGCCCCTAGGGACTCGAAATAATCAACGAAGCTGGCATCACGGGTGACGCAAGGGTTGGTTCGACACGACCCAAACAACCCCTAGGGACTCATAAAACACTAACTAAGCTGGCATCACGGGTGACGCATGGTTTCGACATCCCCAAACGGCCCCTAGGGACTCGGAAATAATCAACGAAGCTGGCATCACGGGTGACGCATGGTTTCGACAGCCCAAACAACCCCTAGGGACTCATAAAACACTAACTAAGCTGCTATCACGGGTGACGCATGGTTTCGACATCCCAAACGGCCCCTAGGGACTCGGAAATAATCAACGAAGCTGGCATCACGGGTGACGCAATGGTTTCGACATCCCAAACAACCCCTAGGGACTCATAAAACACTAACTAAGCTGGCATCACGGGTGACGCATGGTTTCGACATCCCAAACGGCCCCTAGGGACTCGGAAATAATCAACGAAGCTGCATCACGGGTGACGCATGGTTTCGACATCCCAAACAACCCCTAGGGACTCATAAAACACTAACTAAGCTGTCATCACGGGTGACGCATGGTTTCGACATCCCAAACCGGCCCCTAGGGACTCAGAAATAATCAACGAAGCTAGCATCACGGGTGACGCATGGTTTCGGCACCCAAACAACCCCTAGGGGACTGGCATCACGGGTGACGCATGGTTTCGCCATCCCAAACGGCCCCTAGGGACTCGGAAATAATCAACGAGCTGGCATCACGGGTGACGCATGGTTTCGACATCCCAAACGGCCCCTAGGGACTCGGAAATAATCAACGGCTAGCATCACGGGTGACGCAATGGTTTCGACAGCCCAAACAACCCCTAGGGACTCATAAAACACTAACTAAGCTGGCATCACGGGTGACGCATGGTTTCGACATCCCAAACGGCCCCTAGGGACTCGAAATAATCAACAAGCTGCTGCATCACGGGTGACGCAAGGGTTCGACAGCCCAAACAACCCCTAGGGACTCATAAAACACTAACTAAGCTAGCATCACGGGTGACGCATGGTTTCGACATCCCAAACGGCCCCTAGGGACTCAGAAATAATCAACGAAGCTGGCATCACGGGTGACGCAATGGTTTCGACATCCCAAACAACCCCTAGGGACTCATAAAACAATAACTAAGCTGCTGCATCACGGGTGACGCATGGTTTCGACATCCCAACCGGCCCCTAGGGACTCGGAAATAATCAACGGCTTGCATCACGGGTGACGCAAGGTTTCGACAGCCCAAACAACCCCTAGGGACTCATAAAACACTAACTAAGCTGGCATCACGGGTGACGCATGGTTTCGCCATCCCAAACGGCCCCTAGGGACTCGGAAATAATCAACGAGCTAGCATCACGGGTGACGCAATGGTTGGACAGCCCAAACAACCCCTAGGGACTCATAAAACACTAACTAAGCTGGCATCACGGGTGACGCATGGTTTTCGACATCCCAAACGGCCCCTAGGGACTCGGAAATAATCAACGAGCTGGCATCACGGGTGACGCATGGGTTCGACATCCCAAACAACCCCTAGGGACTCATAAAAACACTAACATCACGGGTGACGCATGGTTTCGACATCCCAAACGACCCCTAGGGACTCAGAAATAATCAACGAAGCTGGCATCACGGGTGACGCATGGTTTCGACATCCCAAACGGCCCCTAGGGACTCGGAAATAATCAACGAAGCTGGCATCACGGGTGACGCAAGGTTTCGACATCCCAAACAACCCCTAGGGACTCATAAAACACTAACTAAGCTAGCATCACGGGTGACGCATGGTTTCGACATCCCAAACGGCCCCTAGGGACTCGGAAATAATCAACGAAGCTGGCATCACGGGTGACGCATGGTTCGCCATCCCAAACAACCCCTAGGGACTCATAAAACACTAACTAAGCTGGCATCACGGGTGACGCATGGTTTCGACATCCCAAACGGCCCCTAGGGACTCGGAAATAATCAACGAAGCTAGCATCACGGGTGACGCATGGTTTCGCCATCCCAAACGGCCCCTAGGGACTCAGAAATAATCAACGGCTGGCATCACGGGTGACGCATGGTTTCGCCATCCCAAAACGGCCCTAGGGACTCATAAAACATCAACGAAGCTGGCATCACGGGTGACGCATGGTTTCGACATCCCAAACGGCCCCTAGGGACTCAGAAATAATCAACGAAGCTAGCATCACGGGTGACGCATGGTTTCGCCATCCCAACCGGCCCCTAGGGACTCGGAAATAATCAACGAAGCTGCTTTGTCACGGGTGACGCAAGGGTTCGACATCCCAAACAACCCCTAGGGACTCATAAAACACTAACGAAGCTGGCATCACGGGTGACGCATGGTTTCGACATCCCAAACGGCCCCTAGGGACTCGAAATAATCAACGAAGCTAGCATCACGGGTGACGCATGGTTTCGACATCCCAAACGGCCCCTAGGGACTCGAAATAATAAAACGAGCTGGCATCACGGGTGACGCATGGGTTCGATCAGCCCAAACAACCCCTAGGGACTCATAAAACACTAACGGCTAGCATCACGGGTGACAATGGTTTCGACATCCCAAACAGCCCATAGGGACTCAGAAATAATCAACGAAGCTAGCATCACGGGTGACGCATGGTTTCGCCATCCCAAACGGCCCCTAGGGACTCGGAAATAATCAACGAGCTGGCATCACGGGTGACGCAAGGGTTTCGACAGCCCAAACAACCCCTAGGGACTCATAAAACACTAACTAAGCTGGCATCACGGGTGACGCATGGTTTCGCCATCCCAAACGACCCCTAGGGACTCGGAAATAATCAACGGCTAGCTGCATCACGGGTGACGCATGGTTTCGCCATCCCAAACGGCCCCTAGGGACTCGAGAAATAATCAACGAGCTAGCATCACGGGTGACGCAAGGTTTGGACAACCCAAACAACCCCTAGGGACTCATAAAACACTAACTAGCTGCTGCATCACGGGTGACGCATGGTTTCGCCATCCCAAACAACCCCTAGGGACTCGGAAATAATCAACAAGCTAGCATCACGGGTGACGCAAGGGTTCGACAGCCCAAACAACCCCTAGGGACTCATAAAACACTAACTAAGCTAGCATTGTCACGGGTGACGCATGGTTTCGCCATCCCAAACGGCCCCTAGGGACTCGGAAATAATCAACGAAGCTGGCATCACGGGTGACGCAAGGTTTCGACAGCCCAAACAACCCCTAGGGACTCATAAAACACTAACTAGCTGGCATCACGGGTGACGCATGGTTTCGACATCCCAAACCGGCCCCTAGGGACTCGGAAATAATCAACGAAGCTAGCATCACGGGTGACGCAAGGGTTTCGCCATCCCAAACAACCCCTAGGGACTCATAAAACACTAACTAAGGGCATCACGGGTGACGCATGGTTTCGACATCCCAAACGGCCCCTAGGGACTCAGAAATAATCAACGAAGCTGCGTCACGGGTGACGCATGGTTTCGCCATCCCAAACGGCCCCTAGGGACTCGGAAATAATCAACGAAGCTGGCATCACGGGTGACGCATGGTTTCGCCATCCCAAACAACCCCTAGGGACTCATAAAACACTAACTAAGCTGGCATCACGGGTGACGCATGGTTTCGACATCCCAAACGGCCCCTAGGGACTCGGAAATAATCAACGAAAGCTGGCATCACGGGTGACGCATGGTTTCGCCATCCCAAACAGCCCCTAGGGACTCGGAAATAATCAACGAAGCTGGCATCACGGGTGACGCAAGGTTTCGCCATCCCAAACACCCCTAGGGACTCATAAAACACTAACGAAGCTGTGCATCACGGGTGACGCATGGTTTCGACATCCCAAACGGCCCCTAGGGACTCGAAATAATCAACGAAGCTAGCATCACGGGTGACGCATGGTTTCGCCATCCCAAACGGCCCCCTAGGGACTCGGAAATAATCAACGGCTTTGTCACGGGTGACGCAAAGGTTCGACATCCCAAACAACCCCTAGGGACTCATAAAACACTAACTAGCTGGCATCACGGGTGACGCATGGTTTCGACATCCCAAAGCAGCCCCTAGGGACTCGGAAATAATCAACGAAGCTGGCATCACGGGTGACGCATGGTTTCGACATCCCAAACGGCCCCCTAGGGACTCGAAATAATCAACGAAGCTGCTGCATCACGGGTGACGCATGGTTTCGACATCCCAAACAACCCCTAGGGACTCATAAAACACTAACGGCTGGCATCACGGGTGACGCATGGTTTCGACATCCCAAACAGCCCCTAGGGACTCGGAAATAATCAACGAAGCTGGCATCACGGGTGACGCATGGTTTCGCCATCCCAAACGGCCCCTAGGGACTCGGAAATAATCAACGAGCTGCTGCATCACGGGTGACGCAAGGGTTCGACATCCCAAACAACCCCTAGGGACTCATAAAACACTAACTAAGCTGGCATCACGGGTGACGCATGGTTTCGACATCCCAAACAACCCCTAGGGACTCGAAATAATCAACGAAGCTATGGCATCACGGGTGACGCATGGTTTCGCCATCCCAAACGGCCCCTAGGGACTCGGAAATAATCAACGAAGCTGGCATCACGGGTGACGCAAGGGTTCGACACCCAAACAACCCCTAGGGACTCATAAAACACTAACTAAGCTAGCATCACGGGTGACGCATGGTTTCGCCATCCCAAAAACGGCCCCTAGGGACTCGGAAATAATCAACGAAGCTGGCATCACGGGTGATGGATGGGTTCGACAGCCCAAACAGCCCATAGGGACTCATAAAACACTAACAAGCTGCTGCATCACGGGTGACGCATGGTTTCGCCATCCCAAACGGCCCCTAGGGACTCGGAAATAATCAACGAAGCTAGCATCACGGGTGACGCAAGGGTTCGACAGCCCAAACAACCCCTAGGGACTCATAAAACACTAACTAAGCTGGCATCACGGGTGACGCATGGTTTCGACATCCCAACCGGCCCCTAGGGACTCGAAATAATCAACGGCTAGCATCACGGGTGACGCAAGGTTTCGACATCCCAAACAACCCCTAGGGACTCATAAAACACTAACTAGCTTGCATCACGGGTGACGCATGGTTTCGACATCCCAAACGGCCCCTAGGGACTCGGAAATAATCAACGAGCTAGCTTGCATCACGGGTGACGCATGGTTTCGCCATCCCAAACGGCCCCTAGGGACTCGGAAATAATCAACGAAAGCTAGCATCACGGGTGACGCAATGGTTTCGACATCCCAAACAACCCCTAGGGACTCATAAAACTAACTAACTAGCTTGCATCACGGGTGACGCATGGTTTCGACATCCCAAAACGGCCCCTAGGGACTCGAAATAATCAAGCTGGCATCACGGGTGGATGATCACGGGTGACGCATGGTTTCGACATCCCAAACAACCCCTAGGGACTCAGAAATAATCAACGAAGCTTGCATCACGGGTGACGCATGGTTTCGACATCCCAAACGGCCCCTAGGGACTCGAAATAATCAACGAAGCTGGCATCACGGGTGACGCATGGTTTCGCCATCCCAAACAACCCCTAGGGACTCATAAAACACTAACTAAGCTGGCATCACGGGTGACGCATGGTTTCGACATCCCAAAACGGCCCCTAGGGACTCAGAAATAATCAACGAGCATCACGGGTGACGCATGGTTTCGCCATCCCAACCGGCCCCTAGGGACTCGGAAATAATCAACGAGCTCTTTGTCATCACGGGTGACGCAAGGGTTCGACATCCCAAACAACCCCTAGGGACTCATAAAACACTAACTAAGCTAGCATCACGGGTGACGCATGGATTCGACATCCCAAACAGCCCCTAGGGACTCAGAAATAATCAACGAGCTGGCATCACGGGTGACGCATGGTTTCGCCATCCCAAACGGCCCCTAGGGACTCGGAAATAATCAACGAAGCTGTGCATCACGGGTGACGCATGGGTTCGACATCCCAAACAACCCCTAGGGACTCATAAAACACTAACGAGCTGCTGCATCACGGGTGACGCATGGTTTCGACATCCCAAACGGCCCCTAGGGACTCGGAAATAATCAACGAAGCTGGCATCACGGGTGACGCATGGTTTCGCCATCCCAAACGGCCCCTAGGGACTCATAGAAATAATCAACAAGCTGGCATCACGGGTGACGCAAGGGTTCGACATCCCAAACAACCCCTAGGGACTCATAAAACACTAACTAAGCTGTCATCACGGGTGACGCATGGTTTCGACATCCCAAACAACCCCTAGGGACTCGGAAATAATCAACGAGCTGCTATCACGGGTGACGCATGGTTTCGCCATCCCAAACGGCCCCTAGGGACTCGGAAATAATCAACGAAGTGCTGGCATCCGGGTGACGCAAGGTTTCGACAACCCAAACAACCCCTAGGGACTCATAAAACACTAACTAAGCTAGCATCACGGGTGACGCATGGTTTCGACATCCCAAACGGCCCCTAGGGACTCGGAAATAATCAACGAGCTGCATCACGGGTGACGCAAGGGTTCGCCATCCCAAACAACCCCTAGGGACTCATAAAACACTAAAGCTAGCATCACGGGTGACGCATGGTTTCGACATCCCAACGGCCCCTAGGGACTCGGAAATAATCAACGAGGCTAGCATCACGGGTGACGCAATGGTTTCGGCCCAAACAACCCCTAGGGACTCATAAAACACTAACTAAGCGCATCACCCAACATCCCAAAGCCCCTAGGGACTCGGAAATAATCAACGAAGCTGGCATCACGGGTGACGCATGGTTTCGACATCCCAAACAACCCCTAGGGACTCATAAAACACTAACGAAGCTGCATCACGGGTGACGCATGGTTTCGACATCCCAAACCGGCCCCTAGGGACTCGGAAATAATCAACGGCTAGCATCACGGGTGACGCATGGTTTCGACATCCCAAACAACCCCTAGGGACTCATAAAACACTAACTAAGCTGCATCACGGGTGACGCATGGTTTCGACATCCCAACCGGCCCCTAGGGACTCGGAAATAATCAACGAAGCTGCTTTATCACGGGTGACGCATGGTTCGACATCCCAAACAACCCCTAGGGACTCATAAAACACTAACGAAGCTGGCATCACGGGTGACGCATGGTTTCGACATCCCAAACCACCCCTAGGGACTCATGAAATAATCAACGAAGCTAGCATCACGGGTGAGCGCAAGGGTTCGACATCCCAAACAACCCCTAGGGACTCATAAAACACTAACGAACTGCTTGCATCACGGGTGACGCATGGTTTCGACATCCCAAACCACCCCTAGGGACTCACAAATAATCAACGAAAGCTGTGTCACGGGTGACGCAAGGTTTCGACAGCCCAAACAACCCCTAGGGACTCATAAAACACTAACGAAGCTAGCATCACGGGTGACGCATGGTTTCGACATCCCAAACGGCCCCTAGGGACTCGAAATAATCAACGAGCTGGCATCACGGGTGACGCAAGGGTTCGACATCCCAAACAACCCCTAGGGACTCATAAAACACTAACTAAGCTGGCATCACGGGTGACGCATGGTTTCGACATCCCAAACCGGCCCCTAGGGACTCGGAAATAATCAACGAGCTGGCATCACGGGTGACGCAAGGTTTGGACAGCCCAAACAACCCCTAGGGACTCATAAAACACTAACTAAGCTGGCATCACGGGTGACGCATGGTTTCGCCATCCCAAACGGCCCCTAGGGACTCGGAAATAATCAACGAGCTGGCATCACGGGTGACGCATGGTTTCGACGCCCAAACAACCCCTAGGGACTCATAAAACACTAACTAAGCTGGCATCACGGGTGACGCATGGTTTCGACATCCCAACCGGCCCCTAGGGACTCGGAAATAATCAACGAAGCTGGCATCACGGGTGACGCAAGGTTTGGACAGCCCAAACAACCCCTAGGGACTCATAAAACACTAACTAGCTAGCATCACGGGTGACGCATGGTTTCGACATCCCAAACGGCCCCTAGGGACTCGGAAATAATCAACGAAGCTAGCATCACGGGTGACGCATGGTTTCGACAGCCCAAACAGCCCCTAGGGACTCATAAAACACTAAATAGCATCACGGGTGACGCATGGTTTCGACATCCCAAACGGCCCCTAGGGACTCGGAAATAATCAACGAAGCTGGCATCACGGGTGACGCAAGGGTTCGACATGGCCCAAACAACCCCTAGGGACTCATAAAACACTAACTAGCTGGCATCACGGGTGACGCATGGTTTCGACATCCCAAACGGCCCCTAGGGACTCGGAAATAATCAACGAAGCTGCATCACGGGTGACGCATGGTTTCGCCATCCCAAACGGCCCCTAGGGACTCATAAAACACTAACGAAGCTGGCATCACGGGTGACGCATGGTTTCGACATCCCAAAAGCGGCCCCTAGGGACTCAGAAATAATCAACGAAGCTAGCATCACGGGTGACGCATGGTTTCGCCATCCCAAACGGCCCCTAGGGACTCGAAATAATCAACGGCTGGCATCACGGGTGACGCATGGTTTCGCCATCCCAAACAACCCCTAGGGACTCATAAAACACTAACGAAGCTAGCATCACGGGTGACGCATGGTTTCGACATCCCAAACGGCCCCTAGGGACTCAGAAATAATCAACGAAGCTAGCATCACGGGTGACGCATGGTTTCGCCATCCCAAACGGCCCCTAGGGACTCAGAAATAATCAACGAAGCTAGCATCACGGGTGACGCATGGTTTCGCCATCCCAAACGGCCCCTAGGGACTCGGAAATAATCAACGAGCTCTTGCATCACGGGTGACGCAAGGGTTCGACATCCCAAACAACCCCTAGGGACTCATAAAACACTAACGAAGCTGGCATCACGGGTGACGCATGGTTTCGACATCCCAAACGGCCCCTAGGGACTCGGAAATAATCAACGAAGCTGGCATCACGGGTGACGCAAGGGTTTCGCGGCCCAAACAACCCCTAGGGACTCATAAAACACTAACGAAGCTGGCATCACGGGTGACGCATGGTTTCGACATCCCAAACACCCCTAGGGACTCGAAATAATCAACGAAGCTGGCATCACGGGTGACGCATGGTTTCGCCATCCCAAACAGCCCCTAGGGACTCATAAAACACTAACGAAGCTAGCATCACGGGTGACGCATGGTTTCGACATCCCAAACGGCCCCTAGGGACTCAGAAATAATCAACGAGCTGGCATCACGGGTGACGCATGGTTTCGCCATCCCAAACGGCCCCTAGGGACTCGGAAATAATCAACGATGGTCTATCATCACGGGTGACGCATGGTTTCGCCATCCCAAACGACCCCTAGGGACTCATAAAACACTAACGAAGCTGGCATCACGGGTGACGCATGGTTTCGACATCCCAAACGGCCCCTAGGGACTCAGAAATAATCAACGAGCTAGCATCACGGGTGACGCATGGTTTCGCCATCCCAACCGGCCCCTAGGGACTCGGAAATAATCAACGAAGCTTAGCATCACGGGTGACGCAAGGGTTCGACATGACCCAAACAACCCCTAGGGACTCATAAAACACTAACTAAGCTGGCATCACGGGTGACCCATGGTTTCGACATCCCAAACGGCCCCTAGGGACTCGAAATAATCAACGAGCTGGACATCACGGGTGACGCAATGGTTTCGGCGATCCCAAACAACCCCTAGGGACTCATAAAACACTAACTAAAGCTGGCATCACGGGTGACGCATGGTTTCGACATCCCAAACGGCCCCTAGGGACTCGAAATAATCAACGGCTAGCATCACGGGTGACGCATGGTTTCGCCATCCCAAACAGCCCCTAGGGACTCATAAAACACTAACGAAGCTGGCATCACGGGTGACGCATGGTTTCGACATCCCAAACGGCCCCTAGGGACTCAGAAATAATCAAGGCTTGCTCACGGGTGACGCATGGTTTCGCCATCCCAAACAGCCCCTAGGGACTCATAGAAATAATCAACGGCTGGCATCACGGGTGACGCATGGTTTCGACATCCCAAACCGCCCCTAGGGACTCATAAATCATCAACGAAGCTAGCATCACGGGTGACGCATGGTTTCGACATCCCAAACAACCCCTAGGGACTCGAAATAATCAACGAAGCTAGCATCACGGGTGACGCATGGTTTCGCCATCCCAAACGGCCCCTAGGGACTCGGAAATAATCAACGAGCTGTCACGGGTGACGCAAGGGTTCGACATCCCAAACAACCCCTAGGGACTCATAAAACACTAACGAAGCTAGCTTTGTCACGGGTGA
>JAGMVL010000824.1:0-10590 GCA_019202695.1 Populus x sibirica
CTAGGGACTCGAAATCATCAACAAGCTGGCATCACGGGTGACGCATGGGTTCGGCACGAGCCCAAACACGGCCCCTAGGGACTCGGAAATCATCAACGGCTAGCATCACGGGTGACGCATGGATTCGACGGCCCAAACCCGGCCCTAGGGACTCGGAAATCATCAACGAAGCTGGTGTCACGGGTGACGCATGGATTCGACGGCCCAAACAGCCCCTAGGGACTCGGAAATCATCAACGGCGGTGCATCACGGGTGACGCATGGATTCGAAAGCCCAAACATCCCCTACGGACTCTGATATCATCATCGAAGCTGCTGTCACGGGTGACGCATGGATTCGACGGCCCAACACGGCCCCTAGGGACTCGGAAATCATCAACGAAGCTGGCATCACGGGTGGCATCACGAGCTGGATCACGGGTGACGCGTGGATTCGACGGCCCAAACGGCCCCTAGGGACTCGGAAATCATCAACGAAGTGCACACACGGGTGACGCATGGATTCGACTGCCCAAACGGCCCCTAGGGACTCGGAAATCATCAACGAAGCTGGCATCACGGGTGACGCGTGGATTCGACGACCCAAACGGCCCCTAGGGACTCGGAAATCATCAACGAGCTGGCATCACGGGTGACGCGTGGATTCGGATGGCCCAAAACAGCCCCTAGGGACTTAGAAATCATCAACGAAGTGTTGTCACGGGTGACGCATGGATTCGACAGCCCAAACGGCCCCTAGGGACGAGAAATCATCAACGAGCTACATCACGGGTGACGCGTGGATTCGGCGGCCCAAACAGCCCCTAGGGACTCGAGAAATCATCAACGAAGTCTGGTTGTCACGGGTGACGCATGGATTCGGCAGGGGTGACGCATGGATTCGACGGCCCAAACGGCCCCTAGGGACTCGAAATCATCAACGAAGCTGGCATCACGGGTGACGTGGATTCGACAGCCCAAACGGCCCCTAGGGACTCGAAATATCATCAACGAAGCTCTTTGTCACGGGTGACGCGTGGATTCGACGGCCCAAACGGCCCCTAGGGACTCGGAAATCATCAACGAAGCTCGTGTCACGGGTGACGCGCGTGGATTCGACGGCCCAAACGGCCCCTAGGGACTCGAAAATCATCAACGAAGCTGGCATCACGGGTGACGCGTGGATTCGACGGCCCAAACGACCCCTAGGGACTCGGAAATCATCAACGAAGCTGCATCACGGGTGACGCATGGATTCGACAGCCCAAAACGGCCCCTAGGGACTCGAATATCATCAACGAAGCTGGCATCACGGGTGACGCGTGGATTCGACGGCCCCAAACGGCCCCTAGGGACTCTCGAAATCATCAACGGCTGGCATCACGGGTGACGCACGGTGGATTCGAGCCCAAACGGCCCTAGGGACTCGGAAATCATCAACGAGCTAGCATCACGGGTGACGCATGGATTCCACAGCCGACACAGCCCTAGGCACTCAGAAATCATCAACGAAGTGCTTTCACGGGTGACGCGTGGATTAGACAGCCCAAAAACGCCCTAGGGACTCGAGAATCATCAACGAAGCTGCTTTGTCACGGGTGACGCGTGGATTCGACGGCCCAAACGGCCCCTAGGGACTCGGAAATCATCAACGAAGCTGCATCACGGGTGACGCGTGGATTCGACGGCCCAAACGGCCCCTAGGGACTCGAGAAATCATCAACGAAGCTAGCATCACGGGTGACGCGTGGATTCGACGGCCCAAACGGCCCCTAGGGACTCGAGAAATCATCAACCAAGCTACTTTGTCACGCGTGACGCGTGGATTCGACAGCCCAAACAAGCCCCTAGGGACTCGAGAAATCATCAACGAAGCTGGCATCACGGGTGACGCGTGGATTCGACGGCCCAAACGGCCCCTAGGGACTCGGAAATCATCAACGAAGCTGCATCACGGGTGACGCATGGATTCGACGGCCCAAAAACGCCCTAGGGACTCGGAAATCATCAACGAAGCTGCTGTCACGGGTGACGCATGGATTCGACACGGCCCAACAACGGCCCCTAGGGACTCGGAAATCATCCGAATGCTTTGTCACGGGTGACGCATGGATTCGGACGGCCCAAACGGCCCCTAGGGACTCGGAAATCATCAACAGAGCTGGCTCATCACGGGTGACGCGTGGATTCGACGGCCCAACGGCCCTAGGGACTCGAAAATCATCAACGAGCTGGCATCACGGGTGACGCGTGGATTTCGGCCCCCAAACGCCCCTAGGGACTCGAAATCATCAACGAAGCTGCATCACGGGTGACGTGGATTCGACGGCCCAAACGGCCCCTAGGGACTCGAAATCATCAACAAGCTGGCATCACGGGTGACGCGTGGATTCGGCCCAAACGGCCCCTAGGGACTCGAGAAATCATCAACGAGCTGTCACGGGTGACGCATGGATTCGACAGCCCCAAACGGCCCCTAGGGACTCGGAAATCATCAACGAAGCTGCATCACGGGTGACGCGTGGATTCGACGGCCCAAACGGCCCCTAGGGACTCGAAAATCATCAACGAAGCTGGCTGTCACGGGTGACGCATGGATTCGACGGCCCAAACGGCCCCTAGGGACTCGGAAATCATCAACGAACTGCTGTCTCACGGGTGACGCATGGATTCGACGGCCCAAACGGCCCCTAGGGACTCGAGAAATCATCAACGAAGCTGCGTCACGGGTGACGCGTGGATTCGACGGCCCAAACGGCCCCTAGGGACTCGAGAAATCATCAACGAAGCTGCGTCACGGGTGACGCATGGATTCGACGGCCCTGAAACGACCCCTAGGGACTCTCGAAATCATCAACGAAGCTGTCGTCACGGGTGACGCATGGATTCGACGGCCCAAACGGCCCCTAGGGACTCGAGAAATCATCAACGAAGCTCATCACGGGTGACGTGGATTCGACGGCCCAAACGACCCCTAGGGACTCGAAATCATCAACGAAGCTGTCATCACGGGTGACGTACGTGGATTCGACAGCCCAAACGACCCCTAGGGACTCGAGAAATCATCAACGAAGCTAGCGTCACGGGTGACGCGTGGATTCGACGGCCCAAACGACCCCTAGGGACTCGAAATCATCAACGAAGCTGCATCACGGGTGACGCGTGGATTCGACGGCCCAAACGGCCCCTAGGGACTCGAGAAATCATCAACGAAGCTGCGTCACGGGTGACGCGTGGATTCGACGGCCCAAACGGCCCTAGGGACTCGAGAAATCATCAACGAAGCTGGCATCACGGGTGACGCATGGATTCGACAGCCCAAACGGCCCCTAGGGACTCGAGAAATCATCAACGAAGCTGCTTGTCACGGGTGACGCATGGATTCGACGCCCAAACGGCCCCTAGGGACTCGAAATCATCAACGAAGCTGGCATCACGGGTGACGCGTGGATTCGACAGCCCAAACGGCCCCTAGGGACTCGAGAAATCATCAACGGCTGCTGCATCACGGGTGACGCGTGGATTCGACGGCCCAAACGGCCCCTAGGCACTGAGAAATCATCAACGATGTGCTGTCACGGGTGACGCGTGGATTCCACAGCCCACACGACCCCTAGGGACTCAGAATTCATCAACGAAGCTGGCATCACGGGTGACGTGGATTCGGCGGCCCAAACGGCCCCTAGGGACTCGAAATCATCAACGAAGTAATGCATCACGGGTGACGCATGGATTCGACGGCCCAAACGGCCCCCTAGGGACTCGAGAAATCATCAACGAAGCTCTGCATCACGGGTGACGCGTGGATTCGACGGCCCAAACGGCCCTAGGGACTCGAGAAATCATCAACGAAGCTGGCATCACGGGTGACGCGTGGATTCGGCGGCCCAAACGGCCCCTAGGGACTCGAAATCATCATCAAGCGGCTGCATCACGGGTGACGCGTGGATTCGACGGCCCAAACGGCCCCTAGGGACTCGAAATCATCAACGAAGCTGCATCACGGGTGACGCGTGGATTCGACGGCCCAAACGACCCCTAGGGACTCGAAATCATCAACGAAGCTGGCATCACGGGTGACGCGTGGATTCGGCCCAAACGGCCCCTAGGGACTCGGAAATCATCAACGAAGCTGTTGTCACGGGTGACGCGTGGATTCGACGGCCCAAACGGCCCCTAGGGACTCGAGAAATCATCAACGAAGCTGGTCATCACGGGTGACGCGTGGATTCGGCACCCAAACAGCCCCTAGGGACTCGGAAATCATCAACGAAGCTGCATCACGGGTGACGCGTGGATTCGACGGCCCCAAAACGGCCCCTAGGGACTCGGAAATCATCAACAAGCTGGCTATCACGGGTGACGCGTGGATTCGACAGCCCAAAAACCCCTAGGGACTCGAGAAATCATCAACGAGCTGCTTTGTCACGGGTGACGTGGATTCGACGGCCCAAACGGCCCCTAGGGACTCGAAATCATCAACGAAGCTGCATCGTCACGGGTGACGCGTGGATTCGGCGTACCCAAACACGCCCCTAGGGA
Organism: Populus x sibirica; assembly: GCA_019202695.1. Taxonomy (NCBI): domain Eukaryota; kingdom Viridiplantae; phylum Streptophyta; class Magnoliopsida; order Malpighiales; family Salicaceae; genus Populus; species Populus x sibirica. Next base: position 4,522 of record JAGMVL010000824.1, read on the forward strand.
CTCGAAATCATCAACGAAGCTGCATCACGGGTGACGCGTGGATTCGACGGCCCAAACGGCCCCTAGGGACTCGAGAAATCATCAACGAAGCTAGTCATCACGGGTGACGCGTGGATTCGACAGCCCAAACGGCCCCTAGGGACTCGAGAAATCATCAACGAAGAAGCTGTCATCACGGGTGACGCGTGGATTCGACGGCCCAAAACGGCCCCTAGGGACTCGAGAAATCATCAACGAGCTGCTGTTCACGGGTGACGCGTGGATTCGACGCCCAAAACGGCCCCTAGGGACTCGAGAAATCATCAACGAAGCTGGCATCACGGGTGACGCGTGGATTCGCGGCCCAACATGGCCCCTAGGGACTCGAAATCATCAACGAAGCTGCATCACGGGTGACGCGTGGATTCGACAGCCCAAACGCCCCTAGGGACTCGAGAAATCATCAACGAAGCTTGCATCACGGGTGACGCGTGGATTCGACGGCCCAAACGGCCCCTAGGGACTCGAAATCATCAACGAAGCTGCATCACGGGTGACGCGTGGATTCGACAGCCCAAACGGCCCCTAGGGACTGAGAAATCATCAACGAAGTGCTGTCACGGGTGACGCGTGGATTCGACAGCCCAAACGACCCCTAGGGACTGAGAAATCATCAACGAAGTTAGCATCACGGGTGACGCGTGGATTCGGCCCAAACGGCCCCTAGGGACTCGAGAAATCATCAACGAAGCTGCGTCACGGGTGACGTGGATTCGACAGCCCAAACAGCCCCTAGGGACTCGAGAAATCATCAACGAATTGCTGGCATCACGGGTGACGCGTGGATTCGACAGCCCAAAGAGCCCCTAGGGACTCGAAAATCATCAACGAAGCTGCATCACGGGTGGACGCGTGGATTCGATTCGACAGCCCAAACGGCCCCTAGGGACTCGAGAAATCATCAACGAAGCTGCATCACGGGTGACGCGTGGATTCGACGGCCCAAAAGCCCCTAGGGACTCGAGAAATCATCAACGAAGCTGGCGTCACGGGTGACGCGTGGATTCGACGGCCCAAAGCCCCTAGGGACTCGGAAATCATCAACGAAGCTGCATCACGGGTGACGCGTGGATTCGACGGCCCAAACGGCCCCTAGGGACTCGAAATCATCAACGAAGCTGCATCACGGGTGACGCGTGGATTCGACGGCCCAAACGGCCCCTAGGGACTCGGAAATCATCAACGGCTGCATCACGGGTGACGTGGATTCGACGGCCCAAACGGCCCCTAGGGACTCGAGAAATCATCAACGAAGCTGCATCACGGGTGACGCGTGGATTCGACGGCCCAAACGGCCCTAGGGACTCGAAATCATCAACGAGCTGCATCACGGGTGACGCGTGGATTCGACAGCCCAAACGGCCCCCCTAGGGACTCGGAAATCATCAACGAAGCTGTCGTCACGGGTGACGCGTGGATTCGATCGGCCCAAAAGCGGCCCCTAGGGACTCGGAAATCATCAACGAAGCTGCATCACGGGTGACGCGTGGATTCGACGGCCCAAACGGCCCCTAGGGACTCGAGAAATCATCAACGAGCTGTTGCATCACGGGTGACGCGTGGATTCGACGGCCCAAACGGCCCCTAGGGACTCGAGAAATCATCAACGAAGCTGCATCACGGGTGACGCGTGGATTCGACGGCCCAAAAACGCCCCTAGGGACTCGAGAAATCATCAACGAAGCTGCTGGCATCACGGGTGACGCGTGGATTCGACGGCCCAAACGGCCCCTAGGGACTCGAGAAATCATCAACGAGCTGGCATCACGGGTGACGCATGGATTCGACAGCCCAAACGGCCCCTAGGGACTCGAGAAATCATCAACGAAGCTGGCATCACGGGTGACGCGTGGATTCGACGGCCCAAACGGCCCCTAGGGACTCGAGAAATCATCAACGAAGCTGCTGCATCACGGGTGACGCTGGATTCGACGGCCCAAACGGCCCCTAGGGACTCGAGAAATCATCAACGAAGCTGCTGCATCACGGGTGACGCGTGGATTCGACGGCCCAAACGACCCCTAGGGACTCGAGAAATCATCAACGAAGCTGCATGTCACGGGTGACGCATGGATTCGCGGCCAAAGCCCCTAGGGACTCGGAAATCATCAACGAAGCTATGTCACGGGTGAGGGTGGATTCGACAGCCCAAACAGCCCCTCGGGACTCGAAATCATCACGAAGCTTGGTCACGGGTGACGCGTGGATTCGACAGCCCAAACAGCCCCCAGGGACTCTGAAATCATCAACGAAGCTGTCACGGGTGACGTAGTGGATTCGACAGCCCACACAACCCCTAGGGACTCGAAATCATCAACGAAGCTTGCATCACGGGTGACGCGTGGATTCGACAGCCCAAACGGCCCCTAGGGACTCGAGAAATCATCAACGAAGCTGGCATCACGGGTGACGCGTGGATTCGACGGCCCAAACGGCCCCTAGGGACTCGAAATCATCAACGAAGCTGGCATCACGGGTGACGCGTGGATTCGGCGGCCCAAAACGGCCCCAAGGGACTCGGAAATCATCAACGGCTGCATCACGGGTGACGCGTGGATTCGACGGCCCAAACGGCCCCTAGGGACTCGAAATCATCAACGAAGCTGCATCACGGGTGACGCGTGGATTCGGCGACCCAAACAGCCCCTAGGGACTCGAGAAATCATCAACGAAGCTGCGTCACGGGTGACGCGTGGATTCGACGGCCCAAACGGCCCCTAGGGACTCGGAAATCATCAACGAAGCTGCATCACGGGTGACGCGTGGATTCGACATCCCACACAGGCCCTAGGGACTCAGAATTCATCAACGTAGTTCTGTCACGGATGACGCGTGCATTCGACATCCCCAAACGGCCCCTAGGGACTCGGAAATCATCAACGAAGCTGCGTCACGGGTGACGCGTGGATTCGACGGCCCAAACGCCCCTAGGGACTCGGAAATCATCAACGAGGCTGCATCACGGGTGACGCTGGATTCGACGGCCCAAACGGCCCCTAGGGACTCGAGAAATCATCAACGAAGCTGCATCACGGGTGACGCGTGGATTCGACGGCCCAAACAGCCCCTAGGGACTCGAAATCATCAACGAAGCTGCGTCACGGGTGACGCATGGATTCGACGCCCAAACGGCCCCTAGGGACTGAGAAATCATCGAAGCTGCATCACGGGTGACGCGTGGATTCGACGGCCCAAACGACCCCTAGGGACTCGGAAATCATCAACGAAGCTCTTGTCACGGGTGACGCGTGGATTCGACGGCCCAAACGGCCCCTAGGGACTCGAGAATCATCAACGAAGCTGCATCACGGGTGACGCGTGGATTCGACAGCCCAAACGGCCCCTAGGGACTCGGAAATCATCAACGAAGCTGGCATCACGGGTGACGCGTGGATTCGACGGCCCAAAACGGCCCCTAGGGACTCGAGAAATCATCAACGAAGCTGCATCACGGGTGACGCATGGATTCGACGGCCCAAACGGCCCCTAGGGACTCGAAATCATCAACGAAGCTGCATCACGGGTGACGCGTGGATTCGACACCCAAACGAGCCCCTAGGGACTCGAGAAATCATCAACGAAGCTGGCTGTCACGGGTGACGCGTGGATTCGACGGCCCAAAACGGCCCCTAGGGACTCAGAAATCATCAACGAAGCTGGCATCACGGGTGACGCGTGGATTCGACGGCCCAAACGGCCCCTAGGGACTCGAAATCATCAACGAAGCTGGCATCACGGGTGACGCGTGGATTCGACGGCCCAAACGCCCCTAGGGACTCGAAATCATCAACGGCTGGCATCACGGGTGACGCGTGGATTCGACAGCCCAAACGAGCCCCTAGGGACTCGAGAAATCATCAACGAGCTGTCGTCACGGGTGACGCGTGGATTCGACGGCCCAAACGACCCCTAGGGACTCGAAATCATCAACGAAGCTGGCATCACGGGTGACGCGTGGATTCGACAACCCAAACGGCCCCTAGGGACTCGGAAATCATCAACGAAGCTGCATCACGGGTGACGCATGGATTCGACAGCCCAAACGACCCCTAGGGACTGTGAGAAATCATCAACGAAGCTGCTGCATCACGGGTGACGCGTGGATTCGACGCCAAAACGGCCCCTAGGGACTCGAGAAATCATCAACGAAGCTCTTTGTCACGGGTGACGCGTGGATTCGACAGCCCAAACGGCCCCTAGGGACTGAGAAATCATCAACGAAGCTGCATCACGGGTGACGCGTGGATTCGACGGCCCAAACGGCCCCTAGGGACTCGGAAATCATCAACGAAGCTGGCATCACGGGTGACGCGTGGATTCGACGGCCCAAACGGCCCTAGGGACTCGAGAAATCATCAACGGCCTTGCTCACGGGTGAGCGCGTGGATTCGACGGCCCAAACGGCCCCTAGGGACTCGAAATCATCAACGAAGCTTGCGTCACGGGTGACGCGTGGATTCGACGGCCCAAACGGCCCTAGGGACTCGAAATCATCAACGAAGCTGCATCACGGGTGACGCGTGGATTCGACGCCCAAAACGGCCCCTAGGGACTCGGAAATCATCAACGAAGCTAGCATCACGGGTGACGCGTGGATTCGACAGCCCAAACGCCCCTAGGGACTCGAGAAATCATCAACGAAGCTTGCGTCACGGGTGACGCATGGATTCGGACGGCCCAAACGGCCCCTAGGGACGAGAAATCATCAACGAAGCTGGTGCATCACGGGTGACGCGTGGATTCGACGGCCCAAAAGCCCCTAGGGACTCGAAAATCATCAACGAAGCTGGCGTCACGGGTGACGCGTGGATTCGGCAGCCCAAACGGCCCCTAGGGACTCGAGAAATCATCAACGAGCTTGTGCATCACGGGTGACGGTGGATTGGATTCGACGGCCCAAACGACCCCTAGGGACTCGAGAAATCATCAACGAAGCTGGCATCACGGGTGACGCGTGGATTCGACACCAAAACGGCCCCTAGGGACTGAGAAATCATCAACGTACTAATGTCACGGGTGACGCGTGGATTCGACGGCCCAAACGAGCCCCTAGGGACTCGGAAATCATCAACGAAGCTGCATCACGGGTGACGCGTGGATTCGACGGCCCAAACGGCCCCTAGGGACTCGAGAAATCATCAACGGCTAGCATCACGGGTGACGCGTGGATTCGGACGGCCCAAACGGCCCTAGGGACTCGAGAAATCATCAACGAGCTCTGCATCACGGGTGACGCGTGGATTCGACGGCCCAAACGACCCCTAGGGACTCGGAAATCATCAACGAAGCTGCATCACGGGTGACGCATGGATTCGACAACCCAAACGGCCCTAGGGACTCGGAAATCATCAACGAAGCTGCTGTCACGGGTGACGCTGGATTCGGCCCAAACGGCCCCTAGGGACTCGGAAATCATCAACGAAGCTGCATCACGGGTGACGCGTGGATTCGACAGCCCAAACAGCCCCTAGGGACTCAGAAATCATCAACGAAGCTGCTGTCACGGGTGACGCGTGGATTCGACAGCCCAAACAGCCCCTAGGGACTCAGAAATCATCAACGAATTGCTGTCACGGGTGACGCGTGGATTCGACAGCCCAAACACCCCTAGGGACTCTGAAATCATCAACGAATTGCTGTCACGGGTGACGCCTGGATTCGACAGCCCAAACGGCCCCTAGGGACTCGAGAAATCATCGAACGGCTGCATCACGGGTGACGCGTGGATTCGGACGGCCCAAACGGCCCCTAGGGACTCGAGAAATCATCAACGAAGCTGGCATCACGGGTGACGCGTGGATTCGACAGCCCAAACGGCCCCTAGGGACTCGGAAATCATCAAAGCATCACGGGTGACGCGTGGATTCGACAGCCCAAACGGCCCCTAGGGACTCGAGAAATCATCAACGAAGCTAGCATCACGGGTGACGCGTGGATTCGACAGCCCACACCGCCCCTAGGGACTGAGAAATCATCAAAGCTAGCTGTCACGGGTGACGCGTGGATTCGAAGCCCAAACGGCCCCTAGGG
>JAGMVL010000464.1:0-20911 GCA_019202695.1 Populus x sibirica
ACATCACGGGTGACGCATGGATTCGGCGGCCCAAACGGCCCCTAGGGACTCGGATATCATCAACGAAGCTGGCATCACGGGTGACGCATGGATTCGACAGCCCAAACGGCCCCTAGGGACTCATGAAATCATCAACGAAGCTGTGCATCACGGGTGACGCATGGATTCGACAGCCCAAACGGCCCCTAGGGACTCGAGATCATCAACGAAGCTGCATCACGGGTGACGCATGGATTCGACAGCCCCAAACGGCCCCTAGGGACTCGAGAAATCATCAACGAAAGCTAGCATCACGGGTGACGCATGGATTCGACATCGCAAACAGCCCCTATGGACTCAGAAATCATCAACGAGCTACTGCCACGGGTGACGCATGGATTCGACAGCCCAAACGGCCCCTAGGGACTCGGATAAAATCATCAACGGCTGCTAGGCATCACGGGTGACGCGCATGGATTCGACAGGCCCAAACGGCCCCTAGGGACTCGAAATCATCAACGAAGCTGGCATCACGGGTGACGCATGGATTCGACAGCCCAAACGGCCCCTAGGGACTCAGATATCATCAACGAAGCTGGCATCACGGGTGACGCATGGATTCGACGGCCCAAAAACGGCCCCTAGGGACTCGAAATCATCAACGAAGCTGGCATCACGGGTGACGCATGGATTCGACAGCCCAAACGGCCCCTAGGGACTCGAAATCATCAACGAAGGCTGGCATCACGGGTGACGCATGGATTCGACAGACCCAAACGGCCCCTAGGGACTCGGATAACATCAACGGCTGCATCACGGGTGACGCATGGATTCGACAGCCCAAACGGCCCCTAGGGACTCGAAATCATCAACGAAGCTAGCATCACGGGTGACGCATGGATTCGACAGCCCAAACGGCCCCTAGGGACTCATGAAATCATCAACGAAGCTGGCATCACGGGTGACGCATGGATTCGACAGCCCAAACGGCCCCTAGGGACTCGAAATCATCAACGAAGCTGGCATCACGGGTGTGCCGCATGGTTGATCACGGGTGGCGCACGGTGGATTCGACAGCCCAAACGCCCCTAGGGACTCGAAATCATCAACGAAGCTGGCATCACGGGTGACGCATGGATTCGACATCCCAAACGGCCCCTAGGGACTCGGAAATCATCAACGAAGCTGGCATCACGGGTGACGCATGGATTCGACAGCCCAAACGGCCCCTAGGGACTCGGAAATCATCAACGAAGCTAGCATCATCACGGGTGACGCATGGATTCGACAGCCCAAACGCCCCTAGGGACTCGATGAAATCATCAACGAAGCTGGCATCACGGGTGACGCATGGATTCGACAGCCCAAACGGCCCCTAGGGACTCGGAAATCATCAACGAAGCTGCATCACGGGTGACGCATGGAGGTTCGACAGCCCAAACGGCCCCTAGGGACTCAGAAATCATCAACGAAGCTGGCATCACGGGTGACGCATGGATTCGACAGCCCAAACGGCCCCTAGGGACTCGAAATCATCAACGAAGCTAGCATCACGGGTGACGCATGGATTCGACAGCCCAAACGGCCCCTAGGGACTCGAGAAATCATCAACGAAGCTAGCATCACGGGTGACGCATGGATTCGACAGCCCAAACGGCCCCTAGGGACTCGAAATATCATCAACGAAGCTGGCATCACGGGTGACGCATGGATTCGACAGCCCAAACGGCCCCTAGGGACTCGATAAATCATCAACGAAGCTAGTTGCATCACGGGTGACGCATGGATTCGACAGCCCAAACGGCCCCTAGGGACTCGGAAATCATCAACGAAGCTGGCATCACGGGTGACGCATGGATTCGATCAGCCCAAACAGCCCCTAGGGACTCGAAATCATCAACGAAGCTGTCATCACGGGTGACGCATGGATTCGACAGCCCAAAAACGGCCCCTAGGGACTCGAAATCATCAACGGCTGGCATCACGGGTGACGCATGGGATTCGACAGCCCAAAACGGCCCCTAGGGACTCGGAAATCATCAACGAAGCTTGCATCACGGGTGACGCATGGATTCGACAGCCCAAACGACCCCTAGGGACTCGGAAATCATCAACGGCTGCATCACGGGTGACGCATGGATTCGACAGCCCAAAAACGGCCCCTAGGGACTCGAAATCATCAACGAGCTAGCATCACGGGTGACGCATGGATTCGACAGCCCAAACGGCCCCTAGGGACTCATAGAAATCATCAACGAGCTAGCATCACGGGTGACGCATGGATTCGACGGCCCAAACGGCCCCTAGGGACTCAGAAATCATCAACGAAGCTAGCATCACGGGTGACGCATGGATTCGACAGCCCAAACGGCCCCTAGGGACTCGAGATATCATCAACGAAGCTGGCATCACGGGTGACGCATGGATTCGACAGCCCAAACGGCCCCTAGGGACTCGGAAATCATCAACGAAGCTGGCATCACGGGTGACGCATGGATTCGACAGCCCAAACGGCCCCTAGGGACTCATGAGATATCATCAACGAATGCTTGCATCACGGGTGACGCATGGATTCGACAGCCCAAACGGCCCCTAGGGACTCGAATATCATCAACGAAGCTGGCATCACGGGTGACGCATGGATTCGACAGCCCAAACGGCCCCTAGGGACTCGAAATCATCAACGAAGCTGGCATCACGGGTGACGCATGGATTCGACAGCCCAAACGGCCCCTAGGGACTCGGAAATCATCAACGAAGCTAGCATCACGGGTGACGCATGGATTCGACAGCCCAAACGGCCCCTAGGGACTCGAAATCATCAACGAAGCTAGCATCACGGGTGACGCATGGATTCGACAGCCCAAACAGCCCCTAGGGACTCGAGAAATCATCAACGAAGCTATGCATCACGGGTGACGCATGGATTCGACATGCCCAAACGGCCCCTAGGGACTCGAAATCATCAACGAAGCTAGCATCACGGGTGACGCATGGATCGACGGCCCAAACGGCCCCTAGGGACTCATGAGAAATCATCAACGGCTGGCATCACGGGTGACGCATGGATTCGACATCCCAAACGGCCCCTAGGGACTCGAAATCATCAACGAAGCTTTGCATCACGGGTGACGCATGGATTCGACGGCCCAAACAGCCCCTAGGGACTCGATGAAATCATCAACGAAGCTAGCATCACGGGTGACGCATGGATTCGACAGCCCAAACGGCCCCCTAGGGACTCGAGAAATCATCAACGAAGCTGGCATCACGGGTGACGCATGGGATTCGACGGCCCAAACGGCCCCTAGGGACTCGGAAATCATCAACGAGCTATCATCAACATGGATTCGACAGCCCAAACGGCCCCTAGGGACTCATATATCATCACGGGTAGCATCACGCATGGATTCGACGGCCCAAACGGCCCCTAGGGACTCGGAAATCATCAACGAAGCTAGCATCACGGGTGACGCATGGATTCGACAGCCCAAACGGCCCCTAGGGACTCGGAAATCATCAACGAAGCTAGCATCACGGGTGACGCATGGATTCGGCGACAGCCCAAACGGCCCCTAGGGACTCAGATATCATCAACGAAGCTGGCATCACGGGTGACGCATGGATTCGACAGCCCAAAACGGCCCCTAGGGACTCGAAATCATCAACGAAGCTAGCATCACGGGTGACGCATGGATTCGACGGCCCAAACACGGCCCCTAGGGACTCGAGAAATCATCAACGGACACGGGCTGGCATCACGGGTGACGCATGGATTCGACGGCCCAAACGGCCCCTAGGGACTCTAGATATCATCAACGAGCTAGCATCACGGGTGACGCATGGATTCGACAGCCCAAACGGCCCCTAGGGACTCGAGAAATCATCAACGAAGCTGGCATCACGGGTGACGCATGGATTCGACAGCCCAAAAACCCCTAGGGACTCAGAAATCATCAACGAAGCTAGCATCACGGGTGACCCACGGATTCGGCCAGCCCAAACAGCCCCTAGGGACTCAGATATCATCAACGAAACTGCATCCACGGGTGACGCATGGATTCGACAGCCCAAACGGCCCCTAGGGACTCGAGATATCATCAACGAAGCTGGCATCACGGGTGACGCATGGATTCGACAGCCCAAACGGCCCCTAGGGACTCGAGATATCATCAACGAAGCTGGCATCACGGGTGACGCATGGATTCACGGCATCCCAGCCCAAACGGCCCTAGGGACTCGAGAAATCATCAACGAAGCTGGCATCACGGGTGACGCATGGATTCGACAGCCCAAACGGCCCCTAGGGACTCGAGAAATCATCAACGAAGCTGGCATCACGGGTGACGCATGGATTCGACAGCCCAAACGGCCCCTAGGGACTCAGAAATCATCAACGAAGCTGCTGCATCACGGGTGACGCATGGATTCGACAGCCCAAACGGCCCCTAGGGACTCGGAAATCATCAACGAAGCTGCTTGCATCACGGGTGACGCATGGATTCGACGGCCCAAACGGCCCCTAGGGACTCGAGAAATCATCAACGAAGCTGGCATCACGGGTGACGCATGGATTCGACAGCCCAAACGGCCCCTAGGGACTCGAAATCATCAACGAAGCTAGCATCACGGGTGACGCATGGATTCGACAGCCCAAACGGCCCCTAGGGACTCGAGAAATCATCAACGAAGCTGCATCACGGGTGACGCATGGATTCGACAGCCCAAACGGCCCCTAGGGACTCGAAAATCATCAACCAAGCTGCTGGCATCACGGGTGACGCATGGATTCGACAGCCCAAACGGCCCCTAGGGACTCGAAATCATCAAAAAGCTGCATCACGGGTGACGCATGGATTCGACAGCCCAAACGGCCCCTAGGGACTCAGAAATCATCAACGAAGCTGCATCACGGGTGACGCATGGATTCGACAGCCCAAACGGCCCCTAGGGACTCGAAATCATCAACGAAGCTGTTGCATCACGGGTGACGCATGGATTCGACAGCCCAAACAGCCCCTAGGGACTCATAAAATCATCAACGAACCTGTGGCATCACGGGTGACGCATGGATTCGACAGCCCAACAACGGCCCCTAGGGACTCGGAAATCATCAACGGCTGCATCACGGGTGACGCATGGATTCGACGACCCAAACGGCCCCTAGGGACTCATGAAATCATCAACGAAGGCTGCTTGATCACGGGTGACGCATGGATTCGACATCCCAAACGGCCCCTAGGGACTCGGAAATCATCAACGAAGCTAGCATCACGGGTGACGCATGGATTCGACATGCCCAACCGGAACCCCTAGGGACTCGAGAAATCATCAAAGCTGGCATCACGGGTGACGCATGGATTCGACAGCCCAAACAGCCCCTAGGGACTCGAGATATCATCAACGAAGCTTACTCACGGGTGACGCATGGATTCGACAGCCCAAAAACGGCCCCTAGGGACTCGGAAATCATCAACGAAGCTGGCATCACGGGTGACGCATGGATTCGACATCCCCAAACGGCCCCTAGGGACTCGAGAAATCATCAACGAAGCTAGCATCACGGGTGGCACGGGTCCCAAAAACGCCCCTAGGGTGGATTCGACATCCCATGGATTCGACAGCCCAAACAGCCCCTAGGGACTCAGATATCATCAACGAGGCTAGCATCACGGGTGACGCATGGATTCGACAGCCCAAACGGCCCCTAGGGACTCGAATATCATCAACGAAGCTGCATCACGGGTGACGCATGGATTCGACGGCCCAAACGGCCCCTAGGGACTCAGAAATCATCAACGAGCTGTCACGGGTGACGCATGGATTCGACAGCCCAAACGGCCCCTAGGGACTCGAAATCATCAACGAAGCTGGCATCACGGGTGACGCATGGATTCGGCAGCCCAAACGGCCCCTAGGGACTCGAAATATCATCAACGGGTCACGGGTGACGCATGGATTCGACAGCCCAAACGGCCCCTAGGGACTCATGAAATCATCAACGAAGCTGGTGCTCACGGGTGACGCATGGTTCGACAGCCCAAACGGCCCCTAGGGACTCGAAATCATCAACGAAGCTGGCATCACGGGTGACGCATGGATTCGACAGCCCAAACGGCCCCTAGGGACTCGGAAATCATCAACGAAGCTGGCATCACGGGTGACGCATGGATTCGACGGCCCAAACGGCCCCTAGGGACTCGAAATCATCAACGAAGCTGGCATCACGGGTGACGCATGGATTCGACAGCCCAAACGGCCCCTAGGGACTCGGAAATCATCAACGAAGCTAGCATCACGGGTGACGCATGGATTCGACGGCCCAAACGGCCCCTAGGGACTCAGAAATCATCAACGAAGCTTGCATCACGGGTGACGCATGGATTCGACAGCCCAAACAGCCCCTAGGGACTCGAAATCATCATCACGGGTGACGCATGGCTCCATCACGGGTGACGCATGGCATCACGGGTGACGCATGGACATCCCAAACGGCCCCTAGGGACTCAGATATCATCAACGAAGCTGGCATCACGGGTGACGCATGGATTCGACGGCCCAAACGGCCCCCTAGGGACTCGAAATCATCAACGGCTAGCATCACGGGTGACGCAAGGGTTCGACGGCCCAAACGGCCCCTAGGGACTCGATGAAATCATCAACGAAGCTGGCATCACGGGTGACGCATGGATTCGACAGCCCAAAACGGCCCCTAGGGACTCGGAAATCATCAACGAAGCTAGCATCACGGGTGACGCAAGGGATTCGACAGCCCAAACGGCCCCTAGGGACTCGAAATCATCAACGAAGCTGGCATCACGGGTGACGCATGGATTCGACAGCCCAAACGGCCCCTAGGGACTCGAAATCATCAACGAAGCTGGCATCACGGGTGACGCATGGATTCGACAGCCCAAACGGCCCCTAGGGACTCTAGATATCATCAACGAAGCTGTGCATCACGGGTGACGCATGGATTCGACTCAGCCCAAACAACGGCCCCTAGGGACTCATAGATATCATCAACGAAGCTGTTGCATCACGGGTGACGCATGGATTCGACAGCCCAAACGGCCCCTAGGGACTCGAAATCATCAACGAAGCTGGCATCACGGGTGACGCATGGATTCGACGGCCCAAACGGCCCCTAGGGACTCGAGATATCATCAACGAAGCTGCATCACGGGTGACGCATGCATGGATTCGACAGCCCAAACGGCCCCTAGGGACTCGAAATCATCAACGAAGCTAGCATCACGGGTGACGCATGGATTGTCGGCCCAAACGGCCCCTAGGGACTCGAGATATCATCAACGAAGCTGCATCACGGGTGACGCATGGATTCGACAGCCCAAACGGCCCCTAGGGACTCGAAATCATCAACGAAGCTGGCATCACGGGTGACGCATGGATTCGACAGCCCAAACGGCCCCTAGGGACTCGAAATCTCATCAACGAAGCTGGCATCACGGGTGACGCATGGATTCGACAGCCCAAACGGCCCCTAGGGACTCGGAAATCATCAACGGCTTTGTCACGGGTGACGCATGGATTCGACGCAGCCCAAACAGCCCCTAGGGACTCGAGAAATCATCAACGAAGCTGGCATCACGGGTGACGCATGGATTCGACAGCCCAAACGGCCCCTAGGGACTCGAAATCATCAAACAGCGGGTGCCTCATCACGGGTGACGCATGGATTCGACAGCCCAAAAACCCCTAGGGACTCGAAATCATCAACGAAGCTAGCATCACGGGTGACGCATGGGTTCGACAGCCCAAACTGCCCGTAGGGACTCAGAAATTATCAACGAAGCTGCTGCATCACGGGTGACGCATGGATTCGACAGGCCCAAACGGCCCCTAGGGACTCGAAATCATCAACGAAGCTAGCATCACGGGTGACGCATGGATTCGACAGCCCAAAACGGCCCCTAGGGACTCGAGAAATCATCAACGAAGCTGGCATCACGGGTGACGCATGGATTCGACAGCCCAAACGGCCCCTAGGGACTCGGAAATCATCAACGAAGCTGGCATCACGGGTGACGCATGGATTCGACGGCCCAAACGGCCCCTAGGGACTCATGAAATCATCAACGAAGCTGGCATCACGGGTGACGCATGGATTCGACAGCCCAAACGGCCCCTAGGGACTCGGAAATCATCAACGAAGCTGGCATCACGGGTGACGCAGTGGTTCGACAGCCCAAACAGCCCCTAGGGACTCGAGAAATCATCAACGAAGCTGGCATCACGGGTGACGCATGGATTCGACAGCCCAAACGGCCCCTAGGGACTCGAAATCATCAACGAAGCTGGCATCACGGGTGACGCATGGATTCGACGAGCCCAAACGGCCCCTAGGGACTCGAGAAATCATCAACGAAGGCTGCATCACGGGTGACGCATGGATTCGACAGCCCAAACGGCCCCTAGGGACTCGAGAAATCATCAACGAAGCTGGCATCACGGGTGACGCATGGATTCGACAGCCCAAACGGCCCCTAGGGACTCGAAATCATCAACGAAGCTAGCATCACGGGTGACGCATGGATTCGACAGCCCAAACGGCCCCCTAGGGACTCGAGATATCATCAACGAAGCTGGCATCACGGGTGACGCATGGATTCGACAGCCCAAACGGCCCCCTAGGGACTCAAGAAATCATCAACGAAGCTGTGCATCACGGGTGACGCCCCTAGGGACTGGGTTCTCACGGGTGCATGGATTCGGCATCCCCCAAACGGCCCCTAGGGACTCGATAATCATCAACGAAGCTGGCATCACGGGTGACGCATGGATTCGACAGCCCAAACGGCCCCTAGGGACTCGAAATCATCAACGAAGCTGGCATCACGGGTGACGCATGGATTCGACAGCCCAAACGGCCCCCCTAGGGACTCGGAAATCATCAACGAAGCTGCATCACGGGTGACGCATGGTTTCGACAGCCCAAACGGCCCCTAGGGACTCGGAAATCATCAACGAAGCTGGCATCACGGGTGACGCATGGATTCGACAGCCCAAACGGCCCCTAGGGACTCGAAATCATCAACGAAGCTGGCATCACGGGTGACGCATGGATTCGACAGCCCAAACGGCCCCTAGGGACTCGAGATATCATCAACGAAGCTGCATCACGGGTGACGCATGGATTCGACAGCCCAAACGGCCCCTAGGGACTCGAGAAATCATCAACGAAGCTGGCATCACGGGTGACGCATGGATTCGACAGCCCAAACGGCCCCCCTAGGGACTCGAAATCATCAACGAAGCTGGCATCACGGGTGACGCATGGATTCGGCAGCCCAAACGGCCCCTAGGGACTCGAAATCATCAAAAGCTGGCATCACGGGTGACGCTTGGATTCGACAGCCCAAACAGCCCCTAGGGACTCAGATATCATCAACGAAACTGCGGCCACGGGTGACGCTTGGATTCGACAGCCCAAACAGCCCCTAGGGACTCGAAATCATCAACGAAGGCTAGCATCACGGGTGACGCATGGATTCGACAGCCCAAACGGCCCCTAGGGACTCGAGGAAATCATCAACGAAGCTGCATCACGGGTGACGCATGGATTCGACAGCCCAAAACGGCCCCTAGGGACTCGAAATCATCAACGAAGCTGGCATCACGGGTGACGCATGGATTCGACAGCCCAAACAGCCCCTAGGGACTCGAGAAATCATCAACGAAGCTCTTCATCACGGGTGACGCATGGATTCGACATCCCCAAACGGCCCCTAGGGACTCGAAATCATCAACGAAGCTAGCATCACGGGTGACGCATGGATTCGACGAGCCCAAACGGCCCCTAGGGACTCGATGAAATCATCAACGACAGCTGCATCACGGGTGACGCATGGATTCGACAGCCCAAAACGGCCCCTAGGGACTCGGAAATCATCAACGAAGCTGGCATCACGGGTGACGCATGGATTCGACAGCCCAAACGGCCCCTAGGGACTCATGAAATCATCAACGAAGCTGCATCACGGGTGACGCATGGATTCGACAGCCCAAACGAGCCCCTAGGGACTCGATATCATCAACGAAGCTGGCATCACGGGTGACGCATGGATTCGACATCCCAAACGGCCCCTAGGGACTCGAAATATCATCAACGAAGCTGCATTGTCACGGGTGACGCATGGATTCGACAGCCCAAACAAGCCCCTAGGGACTCGGGAAATCATCAACGAAGCTGGCATCACGGGTGACGCATGGATTCGACAGCCCAAACGGCCCCCTAGGGACTCGAAATCATCAACGAAGCTCTTGCATCACGGGTGACGCATGGATTCGACAGCCCAAACAGCCCCTAGGGACTCGAAATCATCAACGAAGCTAGCATCACGGGTGACGCATGGATTCGACAGCCCAAACGGCCCCTAGGGACTCAGAAATCATCAACGAAGCTGCATCACGGGTGACGCATGGATTCGACAGCCCAAACGGCCCCTAGGGACTCGAAAATCATCAACGGGTGGCTGGCGTCACGGGTGACGCATGGATTCGACAGCCCAAACGGCCCCTAGGGACTCGAGATATCATCAACAAGCTAGCATCACGGGTGACGCATGGATTCGACAGCCCAAACGGCCCCTAGGGACTCGAAGATATCATCAACGAAGCTGTGCATCACGGGTGACGCATGGATTCGATAGCCCAAACGGCCCCTAGGGACTCGGATATCATCAACGAAGCTGCTGTCAGGGGTGACGCATGGATTCGACAGCCCAAACAGCCCCTAGGGACTCAGAAATCATCAACGAACGGGTAGCTGGCATCACGGGTGACGCATGGATTCGACAGCCCAAACGGCCCCTAGGGACTCAGATATCATCAACGAAGCTAGCATCACGGGTGACGCATGGATTCGACAGCCCAAACGGCCCCTAGGGACTCGGAAATCATCAACGAAGGCTGGCATCACGGGTGACGCAATGGGTTCGACAGCCCAAACGGCCCCTAGGGACTCGGGATATCATCAACGAAGCTAGCATCACGGGTGACGCATGGATTCGACAGCCCAAACGGCCCCTAGGGACTCGAGAAATCATCAACGAAGCTGGCATCACGGGTGACGCATGGATTCGACATCCCCAAAGCGCCCTAGGGACTCGTGAAATCATCAACGAAGCTGGCATCACGGGTGACGCATGGATTCGACAGCCCAAACGGCCCCTAGGGACTCGAAATCATCAACGAAGCTGGCATCACGGGTGACGCACGGATTCGAGAGCCCAAACATCCCCTAGGGACTCAGAAATCATCAACGACCTGCTATCACGGGTGACGCATGGATTCGACAGCCCAAACAACCCCTAGGGACTCAGAAATCATCATCGAAACTAGCATCACGGGTGACGCATGGATTCGACAGCCCAAACGGCCCCTAGGGACTCGAGAAATCATCAACGAAGCTGCTAGCATCACGGGTGACGCATGGTTCGTCCACGGCAAGCCCCTAGGGACTCGAAATCATCAACGAAGCTGCATCCACAGGTAAAGCTTGGAATCGACAGCCCAAACAGCCCCTAGGGACTCGAGATATCATCAACGAAGCTGCATCACGGGTGACGCATGGATTCGACAGCCCAAAACGGCCCCTAGGGACTCGAAATCATCAACGAAGCTGCATCACGGGTGACGCATGGATTCGACAGCCCAAACGGCCCCTAGGGACTCGAGAAATCATCAACGAAGCTGCATCACGGGTGACGCATGGATTCCACAGCTCAAACAGCCCCTAGGGATTTAGAAATCATCAACGAATAGCATCATCACGGGTGACGCATGGATTCGACAGCCCAAACGGCCCCTAGGGACTCGGAAATCATCAACGAGCTGGTGCATCACGGGTGACGCATGGATTCGACAGCCCAAACGGCCCCTAGGGACTCGAGAAATCATCAACGAAGCTGCATCACGGGTGACGCATGGATTCGACAGCCCAAAACGGCCCCTAGGGACTCGAGATATCATCAACGAAGCTAGCATCACGGGTGACGCATGGTTCGACGACCCAAACGACCCCTAGGGACTCAGAAATCATCAACGAAGCTGGCATCACGGGTGACGCATGGATTCGACAGCCCAAACGGCCCCTAGGGACTCGAGAAATCATCAACGAAGCTGGTCATCACGGGTGACGCATGGATTCGACGGCCCAAACGGCCCCTAGGGACTCGAGAAATCATCAAAGCTGCATCACGGGTGACGCATGGATTCGACAGCCCAAACGGCCCCTAGGGACTCGAAATCATCAACGAGGCTTTGCATCCACGGGTGACGCATGGATTCGACAGCCCAAACGGCCCCTAGGGACTCGAGATATCATCAACGAAGTTGCATCACGGGTGACGCATGGATTCGACAGCCCAAACGGCCCCTAGGGACTCGAAATCATCAACGAAGCTGGCATCACGGGTGATCCCAAACGCCCCTAGGGACTCGATAAAATGGATTCACGGGTGACGCCGACATCCCAAACGGCCCCTAGGGACTCGAGATATCATCAACGAAGCTAGCATCACGGGTGACGCATGGATTCGACAGCCCAAAACGGCCCCTAGGGACTCGAAAAATCAACGACGGCTGCATCACGGGTGACGCATGGATTCGACAGCCCAAACAGCCCCTAGGGACTCGAAATCATCAACGAAGCTCTTGGCATCACGGGTGACGCATGGATTCGACATCCCAAACAACCCCTAGGGACTCAGAAATCATCAACGAAGCTGCATCACGGGTGACGCATGGATTCGACAGCCCAAACAGCCCCTAGGGACTCGAAATCATCAACGAAGCTGCATCACGGGTGACGCATGGATTCGACAGCCCAAAAACCCCTAGGGACTCGAAATCATCAACGAAGCTGGCATCACGGGTGACGCATGGATTCGACAGCCCAAACGGCCCCTAGGGACTCGAAATCATCAACGAAGCTGCATCACGGGTGACGCATGGATTCGACAGCCCAAACGGCCCCTAGGGACTCGAAATCATCAACGAAGCTGGCATCACGGGTGACGCATGGATTCGACGGCCCAAACGGCCCCTAGGGACTCGAGATATCATCAACGGCTGCATCACGGGTGACGCATGGATTCGACAGCCCAAACGGCCCCTAGGGACTCGAAATCATCAACGAAGCTGGCATCACGGGTGACGCATGGATTCGACGGCCCAAACGGCCCCTAGGGACTCAGAAATCATCAACGAAGCTAGCATCACGGGTGACGCATGGATTCGACAGCCCAAACGGCCCCTAGGGACTCGAAATCATCAACGAAGCTGCATCACGGGTGACGCATGGTTCGGACGGCCCAAACGGCCCCTAGGGACTCATGAAATCATCAACGAAGCTGGCATCACGGGTGACGCATGGATTCGACAGCCAAACGGCCCCTAGGGACTCGAAATCATCAACGAAGCTAGCATCACGGGTGACGCATGGATTCCACAGCCCAAACAGCCCCTACGGACTCAGAAATCATCAACGAGCTGGTGTCACGGGTGACGCATGAATTCGACAGGCCAAACGGCCCCTAGGGACTCGATAATCATCAACGAAGCTGGCATCACGGGTGACGCATGGATTCGACGGCACCCAAACGGCCCCTAGGGACTCAGATATCATCAACGAAGCTGGCATCACGGGTGACGCATGGATTCGACAGCCCAAACGGCCCCTAGGGACTCGATAAACATCAACGAAGCTAGCATCACGGGTGACGCATGGATTCGACGGCCCAAACGGCCCCTAGGGACTCGGAAATCATCAACGAAGCTGTCATCACGGGTGACGCATGGATTCGACAGCCCAAACGGCCCCTAGGGACTCAGAAATCATCAACGAAGCTGTGCATCACGGGTGACGCATGGATTCGACAGCCCAAAAACGGCCCCTAGGGACTCGGAAATCATCAACGAAGCTGGCATCACGGGTGACGCATGGATTCGACAGCCCAAACACCCCTAGGGACTCGAGAAATCATCAACGAAGCTAGCATCACGGGTGACGCATGGATTCGACAGCCCAAACCCCGGCCCCTAGGGACTCGAAATCATCAACGGCTATCATCACGGGTGGTGATCACGGGTGACGCATGGATTCGACAGCCCAAACAGCCCCTAGGGACTCGATAAAATCAACGAAGCTAGCATCACGGGTGACGCATGGATTCGACAGCCCAAAACGGCCCTAGGGACTCAGAAATCATCAACGGCTGGCATCACGGGTGACGCATGGATTCGACAGCCCAAACGGCCCCTAGGGACTCGAAATCATCAACGAAGCTGGCATCACGGGTGACGCATGGATTCGACAGCCCAAACGGCCCCTAGGGACTCGATGAAATATCATCAACGGCTGGCATCACGGGTGACGCATGGATTCGACAGCCCAAACGGCCCCTAGGGACTCGAAATCATCAACGAAGCTGGCATCACGGGTGACGCATGGATTCGATCAGCCCAAACGGCCCCTAGGGACTCGAGATAATCATCAACGAAGCTAGCATCACGGGTGACGCATGGATTCGACAGCCCAAACGGCCCCTAGGGACTCAGAAATCATCAACGAAGCTTTGCATCACGGGTGACGCATGGATTCGACGGCCCAAACGGCCCCTAGGGACTCGAAATCATCAACGCACAGCAGCTGATCATCACGGGTGGACGGGTGCATGGATTCGACAGCCCAAACGGCCCCTAGGGACTCGAAATCATCAACGAGCTGGCATCACGGGTGACGCATGGATTCGACAGCCCAAACGGCCCCTAGGGACTCGAGAAATCATCAACGAGCTGTTGCATCACGGGTGACGCATGGATTCGACAGCCCAAAACACCCCTAGGGACTCGAAATCATCAACGAAGCTGGCATCACGGGTGACGCATGGTTTCGACAGCCCAAACGGCCCCTAGGGACTCGAGAAATCATCAACGAAGCTGGCATCACGGGTGACGCATGGATTCGACAGCCCCAAACGGCCCCTAGGGACTCGAAATCATCAACGGCTAGCATCACGGGTGACGCATAGGGTTCGACAGCCCAAACAACCCCTAGGGACTCGAGAAATCATCAACGAAGCTTGGCATCACGGGTGACGCATGGATTCGACAGCCCAAACGGCCCCTAGGGACTCGAAATCATCAACGAAGCTGGCATCACGGGTGACGCATGGATTCGACAGCCCAAACAGCCCCTAGGGACTCGAGAAATCATCAACGAAGCTGTGCATCACGGGTGACGCATGGATTCGACAGCCCAAACGGCCCCTAGGGACTCGAAATCATCAACGAAGCTGGCATCACGGGTGACGCATGGATTCGGACGGCCCAAACAACCCCTAGGGACTCGATGAGATATCATCAACGAAGCTGGCATCACGGGTGACGCATGGATTCGACAGCCCAAACACCCCCTAGGGACTCTGATATCATCATCGAAGCTACTATCACGGGTGACGCATGGATTCGACAGCCCAAACAGCCCCTAGGGACTCAGAAATCATCAACGAAGCTGGCATCACGGGTGACGCATGGATTCGACAGCCCAAACGGCCCCTAGGGACTCGAAATCATCAACGAAGCTGCATCACGGGTGACGCATGGATTCGACAGCCCAAACGGCCCCTAGGGACTCATGAAATCATCAACGAGCTAGCATCACGGGTGACGCATGTTTGACAATCGACAGCCCAAACGGCCCCTAGGGACTCGAAATCATCAACGAAGCTAGCATCACGGGTGACGCATGGATTCGACAGCCCAAACGGCCCCTAGGGACTCGGAAATCATCAACGAAGCTGGCATCACGGGTGACGCATGGATTCGACAGCCCAAACAGCCCCTAGGGACTCGAGAAATCATCAACGAAGCTGGCATCACGGGTGACGCATGGATTCGACAGCCCAAACGGCCCCTAGGGACTCGAAATCATCAACGAAGCTGGCATCACGGGTGACGCATGGATTCGACAGCCCAAACAGCCCCTAGGGACTCGAGAAATCATCAACGAAGCTAGCATCACGGGTGACGCATGGATTCGACAGCCCAAACGGCCCCTAGGGACTCGAAATCATCAACGAAGCTCAGGGGCATCACGGGTGACGCGCGGATTCGGACAGCCCAAACAGCCCCTAGGGACTCAGATATCATCAACGAAGCTGCATCACGGGTGACGCATGGATTCGACAGCCCAAACAGCCCCTAGGGACTCGAAATCATCAACGAGCTGCATCACGGGTGACGCAAGGGTTTCGACAGCCCAAACAGCCCCTAGGGACTCGAGAAATCATCAACGAAGACGGCTAGCATCACGGGTGACGCATGGATTCGACGGCCCAAACGGCCCCTAGGGACTCGAAATCATCAACGAAGCTGGCATGCACGGGTGACGCATGGATTCGACAGCCCAAACAACCCCTAGGGACTCGAGAAATCATCAACGAAGCTGGCATCACGGGTGACGCATGGATTCGACAGCCCAAACGGCCCCTAGGGACTCGAAATCATCAACGAAGCTGCATCACGGGTGACGCATGGATTCGCCAGCCCAAACGGCCCCTAGGGACTCGAAATCATCAACGAAGCTGCATCACGGGTGACGCATGGATTCGACAGCCCAAACGGCCCCTAGGGACTCAGAAATCATCAACGAAGCTGGCATCACGGGTGACGCATGGATTCGACAGCCCAAACGGCCCCTAGGGACTCAGAAATCATCAACGAAGCTGGCATCACGGGTGACGCATGGATTCGACAGCCCAAACGGCCCCTAGGGACTCATAAAACATCATCAACGAAGCTGCATCACGGGTGACGCATGGATTCGACAGCCCAAAAACGGCCCCTAGGGACTCGAAATCATCAACGAAGCTGGCATCACGGGTGACGCATGGATTCGCCAGCCCAAACGGCCCCTAGGGACTCGAAATCATCAACGAAGCTTGCATCACGGGTGACGCATGGATTCGACAGCCCAAACAGCCCCTAGGGACTCAGAAATCATCAACGAAACTGCATCCACGGGTGACGCTTGGATTCGACAGCCCAAACAGCCCCTAGGGACTCGGAAATCATCAACGGCTGGCATCACGGGTGACGCATGGATTCGACAGCCCAAACAGCCCCTAGGGACTCGAGAAATCATCAACGAGCTGCATCACGGGTGACGCATGGATTCGACAGCCCAAACGGCCCCTAGGGACTCGAAATCATCAACGAAGCTAGCATCACGGGTGACGCATGGTTCGACAGCCCAAACGGCCCCTAGGGACTCAGAAATCATCAACGAAGCTGGCATCACGGGTGACGCATGGATTCGACAGCCCAAACGGCCCCTAGGGACTCGGAAATCATCAACGACGCTCACGGGTGACGCATGGATTCGACAGCCCAAACGACCCCTAGGGACTCGGAAATCATCAACGAAGCTGGCATCACGGGTGACGCATGGATTCGACGGCCCAAACAGCCCCTAGGGACTCATAAAAAATCAT
The DNA here is from genome assembly GCA_019202695.1 of Populus x sibirica. Classification (NCBI taxonomy): domain Eukaryota; kingdom Viridiplantae; phylum Streptophyta; class Magnoliopsida; order Malpighiales; family Salicaceae; genus Populus; species Populus x sibirica. The sequence goes on from JAGMVL010000464.1 coordinate 17,499, forward strand.
CAACGAAGCTGCATCACGGGTGACGCATGGATTCGACAGCCCAAACGGCCCCTAGGGACTCGAAATCATCAACGAAGCTGGCATCACGGGTGACGCATGGATTCGACAGCCCAAACGGCCCCTAGGGACTCGGAAATCATCACAACGGCTGGCATCACGGGTGACGCATGGATTCGACAGCCCAAACGGCCCCTAGGGACTCAGAAATCATCATCACGGGTGACGCATGGTTTCGACATCACGCCCCGGGTGACGGGATGGATTCGACAGCCCAAAACGGCCCCTAGGGACTCGAAATCATCAACGAAGTCTGGCATCACGGGTGACGCATGGATTCAACCCAAACGGCCCCTAGGGACTCAGAAATCATCAACGCAACAGCTGGTCATCACGGGTGACGCATGGATTCGACAGCCCAAAACGGCCCCTAGGGACTCGAAATCATCAACGAAGCTAGCATCACGGGTGACCATGGATTCGGCCAGCCCAAACGGCCCCTAGGGACTCAGAAATCATCAACGAAGCTGGCATCACGGGTGACGCATGGATTCGACAGCCCAAACGGCCCCTAGGGACTCGAGAAATCATCAACGAAGCTAGCATCACGGGTGACGCATGGATTCGACAGCCCAAACAGCCCCTAGGGACTCGAAATCATCAACAAGCTGCATCACGGGTGACGCATGGATTCGACGGCCCAAACGGCCCCTAGGGACTCGAAATCATCAACGAGCTGCATCACGGGTGACGCATGGATTCGACGGCCCAAACGACCCCTAGGGACTCAGAAATCATCAACGAAGCTGGCATCACGGGTGACGCATGGATTCGACAGCCCAAACGGCCCCCTAGGGACTCGAAATCATCAACGAAGCTGCATCACGGGTGACGCATGGATTCGACAGCCCAAACGGCCCCTAGGGACTCAGAAATCATCAACGAAGCTGGCATCACGGGTGACGCATGGATTCGACAGCCCAAACGGCCCCTAGGGACTCGAGAAATCATCAACGAGCTGCATCACGGGTGACGCATGGATTCGGCAGCCCAAACGGCCCCTAGGGACTCGAAATCATCAACGGCTGGCATCACGGGTGACGCATGGATTCGACAGCCCAAACGGCCCCTAGGGACTCGAGAAATCATCAACGAAGCTGCATCACGGGTGACGCATGGATTCGACAGCCCAAACGGCCCCTAGGGACTCGAAATCATCAACGAAGGCTAGCATCACGGGTGACGCATGGATTCGACAGCCCAAACGGCCCCTAGGGACTCAGAAATCATCAACGAAGCTGGCATCACGGGTGACGCATGGATTCGCCATCCCAGCCCCTAGGGACTCGGAAATCATCACCCTAGGGGCATGGATAATATCCCAAGCGGCCCCTAGGGACTCGGAAATCATCAACGAAGCTTTGTCACGGGTGACGCATGGATTCGACAGCCCAAACGGCCCCTAGGGACTCAGAAATCATCAACGGCTAGCATCACGGGTGACGCATGGATTCGGCATCCCAAACGGGCCCCTAGGGACTCGAAAATCATCAACGAAGCTGCATCACGGGTGACGCATGGATTCGACGGCCCAAACGGCCCCTAGGGACTCGAGAAATCATCAACGAAGCTGCATCACGGGTGACGCATGGATTCGACAGCCCAAACGGCCCCTAGGGACTCAGAAATCATCAACGAAGCTGGCATTGTCACGGGTGACGCATGGATTCGCGACAGCCCAAACGGCCCCTAGGGACTCATAAATCATCAACGAGCTGCTGCATCACGGGTGACGCATGGATTCGACAGGGCCCAAAACGGCCCCTAGGGACTCGGAAATCATCAAAGGGCCTACAGCATCACGGGTGACGCATGGATTCGACGGCCCAAACGGCCCCTAGGGACTCGAAATCATCAACGAAGCTGTTGCATCACGGGTGACGCATGGATTCGACGGCCCAAACAGCCCCTAGGGACTCGAGAAATCATCAACGGCTGCTGTTGTCATCACGGGTGACGCATGGATTCGACAGCCCAAACGGCCCCTAGGGACTCGAAATCATCAACGAAGCTGTGTCATCACGGGTGACGCATGGATTCGACAGCCCAAACGGCCCCTAGGGACTCAGAAATCATCAACGAAGCTGCATCACGGGTGACGCATGGATTCGACAGCCCAAACGGCCCCTAGGGACTCGAAATCATCAACGAAGCTGGCATCACGGGTGACGCATGGATTCGACGGCCCAAACGGCCCCTAGGGACTCGAGAAATCATCAACGAGCTGGCATCACGGGTGACGCATGGATTCGACAGCCCAAACGGCCCCTAGGGACTCGAAATCATCAACGAGCTGGCATCACGGGTGACGCATGGATTCGACTAGCCCAAACGGCCCCTAGGGACTCATAAATCATCAACCAAGCTAGCATCACGGGTGACGCATGGTTTCGACAGCCCAAACGGCCCCTAGGGACTCGAAATCATCAACGAAGCTGGTATCACGGGTGACGCATGGATTCGACAGCCCAAACAACCCCTAGGGACTCAGAAATCATCAACGAAGCTGGCATCACGGGTGACGCATGGATTCGACAGCCCAAACGGCCCCTAGGGACTCGAAATCATCAACGGCTAGCATCACGGGTGACGCATGGATTCGACAGCCCAAACGGCCCCTAGGGACTCGAGATAATACATCAACGAATAGCTGGGATCACGGGTGACGCATGGATTCGACAGCCCAAACGGCCCCTAGGGACTCGAAATCATCAACGAAGCTGCATCACGGGTGACGCATGGATTCGACATCCCAAACGGCCCCTAGGGACTCATAAAAATCATCAGCTGGCATCACGGGTGACGCATGGATTCGGCACGGCCCAAACACCGGCCCTAGGGACTCGGAAATCATCAACGGGCTTTGTCATCACGGGTGACGCATGGATTCGACGGCCCAAACGGCCCCTAGGGACTCATAAAACACAACGAAGCTGGCATCACGGGTGACGCATGGATTCGCCAGCCCAAACGGCCCCTAGGGACTCGGAAATCATCAACGGCTGGCATCACGGGTGACGCATGGATTCGACAGCCCAAACGGCCCCTAGGGACTCGAAAAATCATCAACGGCTGGCTATCACGGGTGACGCATGGATTCGACAGCCCAAACAGCCCCTAGGGACTCGGAAATCATCAACGAAGCTAGCATCACGGGTGACGCATGGATTCGACAGCCCAAACGACCCCTAGGGACTCAGAAATCATCAACGGCTGGCATCACGGGTGACGCATGGATTCGACAGCCCAAACGGCCCCTAGGGACTCGATAAATCATCAAGCGAAGCTAGGGACTGTCACGGGTGACGCATGGATTCGACAGCCCAAACGGCCCCTAGGGACTCATAAAACACTAA
>JAGMVL010001056.1:0-34271 GCA_019202695.1 Populus x sibirica
GAGCTCTAGTCGGCAAGACTTGAATGCAGGTCAAAAGGCCATAACTTTTGATCATGTTTTACTATTTTTTGCTTTCCGAGTTCTGGATCTGTAGTTTTCCCCTTGGGGTAGATTTGGAATAAGTTACTCAAAAAGTGGATATCGGCGCATTTGCATTCGGCCAAACTAGATGTAAGCGGGTCAAAGGGACAACTTTTAAACTTCCCTTAGTTGGATCGTAACCAAATTTTCACGATTATCCATAGTTGGTTTTCTTTGTGTTACTTTCTGTAGATACGTGAGTTAATGAGTGATGTTAAGCTGCAGCGCGAGTTGAGTAGCGAGATTAAAAGGAGCCCTGACTTTCGTCAAACTCAGTTGGATCCCGGACAAATTTTTACGAGTTTTTGGATGAGTCTTCCTCGAGGAAACTATGGAATCGCTCACTTTCGGTGAGTAAAGAACTCAACAGTCATGAAGACTTGGTAACGGGTCAAAAGGGCATAACTTTTGATCTACTCGTTTGATCGCTCAAATTTTTACGAGTTTTACGGATCCTGTTTTTCCTAGGGTAGATTTGGTATCGCTACCTTAGTGACACCATGATCTTCGGTGGACCAAACTTGAGTAGCGGGTCAAAGGGACATAACTTTTTGAACCACAGATTTGGATCGTGCTAAATTTTCACCAGATTATCCACTAGTTGGTTTTCTTTGTGTTACTATCGAATCGCTACTTGGTGATGATGATGCAGCCGGTCAGTTGAGTATTGCGGTCAAAAGGGCCATAGCTTTTAGATCCGACCGTTGGATCCCAATCAAATTTTTACACGGGTTTTGGATCGGTCTTCCTCGAAGCTATGGAATCGCTACTTTCGGTGATAAGGACTTCAGTCGCGAGACTTGGGTATACAGTCAAAGGCCATAACTTTTGATCGCTTTATTTTTTACTTTCGAGGTTTAGGATGCCGTTTTCCCTTGGGGTAGATTTGGAATCGTTACTCCTAGTGTTTGTGGTCGTAAACTTGAGTCACGGTCAAAGGTGACACTTTGAACCCACCGTTGGATCGCAGCTTAAATTTTCACACGATTATCCATAGTTGGTTTTCTTTGTGTTACTTTCCCGAATCGCTAGTTGGTGACGATGAGAATTCGCCGACCCAGTTTGAGTAATCGGGTCGAAAGGGCCCTGACTTTGGATCGGGCCGTTGGATCCCAATCAAATTTTTACACGAGTTTTTGGATGCGGTCTTCCTCGAGGAAGCTATGGAATCGCTACTCGGTGATAAGGAGCTCCGGTCGCAAGACTTGAGTAACGAGGTCAAAAGTGCATACCTTTTGATCCCACCGTTTGATCGCGCTCAGATTTTTACACGAGGTTTTACGGATCTTTGTTTTCCCTAGGGTAGATTTAGTATCGCTACACTATGACGAGCTGCAGTCGGCCAACCTTGAGTAAGCGGTCAAAAGGGACACTTAACTTTTGAACCCACCGTTGGATCGCTTAAATTTTCACGATTATCCCTAGTTGGTTTTCTTTGTGTTCTTGTCAGAATCGTTACTTGGTGACGATGAGGTCCGCGGCCAGATTTGCGTAACGGGTCAAAAGGGCATAACTTTGGATCGACCGTTGGATCCCAATCAAATTTTTACGAGTTTTGGATGCGGTCTTCCTCGAGGAAGCTATGGAATCGCTACTCGGTGATAAGGAGCACAAATTGGCAAGACTTGAGTAGCTAGGTCAAAAGTGCGTAACTTTTGATCCCTCTTAGTTTGATCGCGCTCAAATTTTTACACGAGTTTCGGATATTGTTTTCCCTAGGGGTAGATTTGGTATCGCTACACTATGACTACGAGTTACAGTCGGCCAAACTTGAGTAACGGGTCAAAATGGACACTTTTGAACCCACCAGTTGGATACGCCTAAATTTTCACCCGATTATCCTAGTTGGATTTCTTTGTATTCTTGTCAATCGCTACTTGGTGGCGATAAAGTAGGGCCAGCCCATTGATTTGAATGCTTAGCGGTCCAAAGGGCTATAACTTTGGATATATCGGTTGGATCCCAATCAAATTTTACCACGAGTTTTTGGATGCGAGTCTTCCTCGAGGAAGCTATGGAATTGCTACTCGGTGATAAGCTGCGAGTCGGCAAGACTTGATGTAAGAGGTCAAAGGCCATAACTTTTGCAGTCGCTTTATATTTTTTGCTCGAGTTTACAGATGCCGTTTTCCTTGAGGGTAGATTTGAGATCGCTACTAAAGTGACTACTGGACTAGTCGAGCCACCCTAGCGAATGTGTGGTTAAAGGGACATAACTTTTGCAGCGACCGTTGGATCGCGCTTAAATTTTCTCACGATTATCCATAGTTGGTTTTCTTTGTGTACTATCGAATCGCTAGTTGGTGACGATCCAGGTCTGGCCAGCCAGATTTGAGTAAACGGGTCAAAAGGAGCCATAACTTCTAGATCAGTAGGTTTGGATCCCAAGTAAATTTTTACTCGAGTTTTTTGGATGCGGTCTTCCTCGAGGAGAGCTATAGATTCACTACTCGGTGATAAGGAGCTCAAAATTAATCGAGACTTGGCTTTCGGGTCCAAAGGGCATAACTTTTGATCCTCCTTGGTTCTGATCGCGCTCAAATTTTTTACACGAGTTTCCGGATCTTTTTTTTTCCTATGGGGTGGATTTGGTATTCGCTACACTGTGACAACGAACTCAATTGACCAACCTTGAGTAACGGTCAAAAAGGTCATGGCTTTTGGACCCACCGTTGGATCCGGGCTTAAATTTTCCTTCGATTATCCCTAGTTGCTTTACTAGTTGGTTACTATGGAATCGCGAGTTGGTGACGATGAGATGAGGTCAGTTTGAATTGCGTAGCTAGTGGAAGAGGCCGTCACTTTCTAGATCTAAGGCCGTTGGATCCCAATCAAATTTTACCACGGGTTTTTGGATGCGGTCTTCCTCGAGAAAGCTATGGAGTTCTTACTCGGTGATAAGGAACTACGAGTGGGCAAGACTTGAGTATGTGAGGTCAAAAGGCCATAACTTTTGATCGCGCTTTATACGCGCTCAATTTTTGTGCCCGAGTTTAGGATGCGGTTTTCACTTGGGGTAGATTTGGTATCGCTACTCGGGGCTGTCGGTCGGCCAAACTTGAGTGCCGGGTCCAAAGGGACATAACTTTTGAACCCACCGTTGGATCGCTTAAATTTTCACGCGGATTATCCATAGTTGGTTTTCTTTGTGTTATTATGCTTGTCGAATCGCTAGTTGGTGACGATAAGGTCTTTGGCCGGCCAGATTTGAGTAGCGGGTCAAAGGGCCACTGACTTTAGATCCGACCGTTGGATCCCAAACAAATTTTTACGAGTTTTGGAGGCGGTCTTCCTCGAGGAAGCTATGGAATCGCTACTCGGTGATAAGGAGCTGCGGTCGGCAAGACTTGAGTAGCAGGTCAAAAGGGCATAGCTTTTGATCCCACTCGTTTGATCGCGCTCAAATTTTTACACGAGTTTACGGATCTTGTTTTTCCTAGGGGTAGATTTGGTATCGCTACACTATGACAACGAGCTACGGTCGGCCAACCTTGAGTAACGGTCGAAAGGTCCATAACTTTTGAACCCAGCGTTGGATCGCTTAAATTTTCACACGATTATCCGTAGTTGGTTTTCTTTGTGTTACTTGTCGAGTCGCTACTTGGTGATGGTGCGGGACGGCAGATTTGAGTAACGGGTCCAAAGGGCCATAACTTTGGATCGGGCCGTTGGATCCCAATCAAATTTTTACACGAGTTTTGGAAGCGGTCTTCCTCGAGGAAGCTATGGAATCGCTACTTTCGGTGATAAGGAGCTACAGTCGGCAAGACTTGAGTAGCTTAGGTCAAAAGTGCATAACTTTTGATCCCACCGTTTGATCGCTCAAATTTTTACACGAGTTTACGGATCTTGTTTTCCCTAGGGGTAGATTTGGTATCGCTACACAGTGACTACGAGCTGCAGTCGGCCAAACTTGAGTAGCGGGTCAAAAGGGACATAACTTTTGAACCCACCGTTGGATCGCGCTTAAATTTTCACACGATTATCCCTAGTTGGATTTCTTTGTGTTCTTGTCCAATCGCTACTTGGTGACGATGAGGTCGGCCGGCCAGATTTGAGTAGCGGGTCCAAAGGGCCATAACTTTGGATCAGGTAGTTGGATCCCAATCAAATTTTACACGAGTTTTTGGATGCGGTCTTCCTCGAGGAAGCTATGGAATTGCTACTCGTTGATAAGGAGCTCATGGTCGGCAAGACTTGAGTAGCGGGTCAAAAGGCCATAACTTTTGATCGCGCTTTATTTTTTGCTCGAGTTTACGGATGCCGTTTTCCGCTTGGGGTAGATTTGGAATCGCTACTCGTGGCGAGCGTACGTGGTCGGCCAAACTTGAGTAACGGGTCAAAAGGGACATAACTTTTGAACCCACCGTTGGATCGCTTAAATTTTCCCACGATTATCCATAGTTGGTTTTCTTTGTGTTACTATCGAATCGCTAGTTGGTGACGATGAGGTTTGGCCGGCCAGATTTGAGTAGCGGGTCAAAGGGCCATAACTTTAGATCCGAAAGCGTTGGATCCCAAACAAATTTTTACACGAGTTTTTGGATCGGTCTTCCTCGAGGAAGCTATGGAATCGCTACTCGGTGATAAGGAGCTGACAGTCCGCAAGACTTGAGTAACGGGTCAAAAGGGCATAACTTTTGATCCTACCGTTTGATCGCGCTCAAATTTTCACGAGTTTACGGATCTTGTTTTCCTAGGGGTAGATTTGGTATCGCTACACTATGACAACGAGCTCACAGTCGGCCAACCTTGAGTAACGGTCAAAAGGGACATAACTTTTGAACCCATAGTTGGATCGCTTAAATTTTCACACGATTATCCTAGTTGGTTTTCTTTGTGTTACTATCGAATCGCTACTTGGTGACGATGAGTCTGGCGGCCGGATTTTGCGTAGCGGGTCAAAAGGGCCGTAACTTTAGATCAGCCGTTGGATCCCAATCAAATTTTTACACGAGTTTTTGGATGCGGTCTTCCTCGAGGAAGCTATGGAATTGCTACTCGGTGATAAGGAGCTTCTCAGTCGGCAAGACTTGAGTAACGGGTCAAAAGGCCATAACTTTTGATCGCGCTTTATTTTTTTGCTCGAGTTTACGGATGCCGTTTTCCCTTGGGGTAGATTTGGAATCGCTACTCAGTGGCAACGGCGTGGTCGGCCAAACTTGAGTAACGGGTCAAAAGGGACATAACTTTTGAACCCACCGTTGGATCGCGCTTAAATTTTCACAGGATTATCCATAGTTGGTTTTTCTTTGTGTTACTGTCGAATCGCTAGTTGGTGACGATAAGGTGCGACGGCCTGATTTGAGTAACGGGTCAAAAGGGCCATGACTTTAGATCAGGCCAGGTTGGATCCCAAACAAATTTTTACACGAGTTTTTGGATGCGGTCTTCCTCGAGGAAGCTATGGAATCGCTACTCGGTGATAAGGAGCTGCGGTCGCAAGACTTGAGTAACGAGGTCAAAAGGGCATAACTTTTGATCCTACGTTTGATCGCGCTCAAATTTTTACACGAGTTTACGGATCTTTGTTTTTCCTAGGGGTAGATTTGGTATCGCTACACTATGACAGCGAGCTACAGTCGGCCAACCTTGAGTAACGGTCAAAAGGTCCATAACTTTTGAGCCCACCGTCGGATCGCGCTTAAATTTTCACACGATTATCCTAGTTGGTTTTCTTAGTTAGTGACGAGTAGACGTGTGGGCGGCGGATTTGAGTAACGGGTCAAAAGGGCCATAACTTTGGATCGGGTCGTTGGATCCCGATCAAATTTTTACACGAGTTTTTGGAGGCGGTCTTCCTCGAGGAAGCTATGGAATCGCTACTCGGTGATAAGGAGCTCCGGTCGGCAAGACTTGAGTAACAGGTCAAAAGTGCATAACTTTTGATCCCACATTTGATCGCGCTCAAATTTTTACACGAGTTTACGGATCTTAGATTTTCTCCCTGGGGGGTAGATTTGGTATCGCTACACAATGACAACGAGCTCATGGTCGGCCAAACTTGAGTAACGAGTCAAAAAGGGACATAACTTTTGAACCCACCGTTGGATCACGCTTAAATTTTCACACGATTATCCCTAGTTGGATTTCTTTGTGTTCTGTCAATCGCTACTTGGTGACGATGAAGTCGGCCGCCCAGTTTGAGTAACGGGTCAAAAGGGCCATAACTTTGGATCGGGCGTTGGATCCCAATCAAATTTTACACGAGTTTTTGGATGCGGTCTTCCTCGAGGAAGCTATGGAATTGCTACTCGATGATAAGGAGCTCTAGTCGGCAAGACTTGAGTAACGGTCAAAAGGCCATAACTTTTGATCGCGCTTTATTTTTTTGCTCGAGTTTGGATGCCGTTTTCCCTGGGGGTAGATTTGGAATCGCTACTCGTGACAATGGCGAAATTTGGTCGGCCAAACTTGAGTAACGGGTCAAAAGGGACAACTTTTGAACCCACCGTTGGATCCGCTTAAATTTTCCCACGATTATCCATAGTTGGTTTTCTTGTGTTACTATCGAATCGCTAGTTGGTGACGATGAGGTCTGCCGGCCTGATTTGAGTAACGGGTCAAAAGGGCCACAACTTTAGATCCGACCGTTGGATCCCAAACAAATTTTTACACGAGTTTTGGATGCAGTCTTCCTCGAGGAAGCTATGGAATCGCTACTCGGTGATAAGGACCTCCAGTCCGCATGACTTGGTAGTAGGTCAAAAGGGCATAGTTTTGATCCTGGTTTGATCGCGCTCAAATTTTTACACGAGTTTCGGATCTTTTTTTCCTAGGGGTAGATTTGGTATCGCTACACTATGACAACGAGCTCAGTCGGCCAACCTTGAGTATCGGTCAAAAGGGACATAACTTTTGACCCACCGTTGGATGCGCTTAAATTTTCACACGATTATCCTAGTTGGTTTTCTTTGTGTTCTTGTCGAATCGCTACTTGGTGACGATGGGTCAGGGCCACAATTGAGTAACGGGTCAAAAGGGCCATAACTTTGGATCGGCCGTTGGATCCCAATCAAATTTTTACACGAGTTTTCGGAAGCGGTCTTCCTCGAGGAAGCTATGGAATCGCTACTCGGGTGATAAAGAGCTACGGTGGGCAAGACTTGAGTAACAGGTCAAAAGTGCATAACTTTTGATCCCACTCGTTTGATCGCGCTCAAATTTTTACAAGAGTTTCTGGATAATGTTTTCCCTGGGGGTAGATTTGGTATCGCTACTCCGTGACAACGAGCTCTGGTTGGCCAAACTTGAGTAACGGGTCAAAATGGACATTACTTTTGAACCCACCGTTGGATCGCGCTTAAATTTTCACACGATTATCCATAGTTGGTTTTCTTTGTGTTGCTGTCGAATCGCTACTTGGTGACGATGAGGTGCGGCCGGCCAGATTTGAGTAACGGGTCAAAAGGGCCATAACTTTAGATCCGGCCGTTGGATCCCAATCAAATTTTTACACGAGTTTTTGGATGCGGTCTTCCTCGAGGAAGCTATGGAATTGCTACTCGGTGATAAGGAGTTACGGTCGGCAAGACTTGAGTAACGAGGTCAAAAGGCCATAACTTTTGATCGCGCTTTATTTTTTTGCTCGAGTTTACGGATGCCGTTTTCCTTGGGGTAGATTTGGAATCGCTACTCGTGTGACGAGCGTGATCGGCCAAACTTGAGTAACGGGTCAAAAGGGACATAACTTTTGAACCCACCGTTGGATCGCGCTTAAATTTTCACGGGATTATCCATAGTTGGTTTTCTTTGTGTTACTGTCGAATCGCTAGTTGGTGACGATAAGGTGCAGCCGGCCAGATTTGAGTAACGGGTCAAAAGGGCCACAACTTTAGATCCGACCGTTGGATCCCAAACAAATTTTTACACGAGTTTTTGGATGCGGTCTTCCTCGAGGAAGCTATGGAATCGCTACTCGGTGATAAGGAGCTCACGGTCCGCAAGACTTGAGTAACGAGGTCAAAAGGGCATAACTTTTGATCCTACCGTTTGATCGCGCTCAAATTTTTACACGAGTTTACGGATCTTTTTTTTCCTAGGGGTAGATTTGGTATCGCTACACTATGACAACGAGCTCTGGTCGGCCAACCTTGAGTAACGGTCAAAAGGTCCATAACTTTTGAACCCACCGTCAGATCGCGCTTAAATTTTCACACGATTATCCGTAGTTGGTGACGAGGAGGTGTGGGCCGGATTTGAGTAACGGGTCAAAAGGGCCATAACTTTGGATCGGGCCGTTGGATCCCAATCAAATTTTTACTCGAGTTTTCGGAAGCAGTCTTCCTCGAGGAAGCTATGGAATCGCTACTCAGTGATAAGGAGCTCTGGTCGGCAAGACTTGAGTAGCAGGTCAAAAGGGCATGGCTTTTGATCCCACCGTTTGATCGCGCTCAAATTTTTACACGAGTTTACGGATCTTTGTTTTTCCTAGGGGTAGATTTGGTATCGCTACACTATGACAACGAGCTCCGGTCGGCCAACCTTGAGTAACGGTCAAAAGGTCCATAACTTTTGAACCAATCGTCGGATCGCGCTTAAATTTTCCCACGATTATCACGTAGTTGGTGACGAGTAGGTGTGGGCTGGCGAGATTTGAGTAACGGGTCAAAAGGGCCATAACTTTGGAACGAGGCCGTTGGATCCCAATCAAATTTTTACACGAGTTTTTGGAAGCAGTCTTCCTCGAGGAAGCTATGGAATCGCTACTCAGTGATAAGGAGCTCTGGTCGGCAAGACTTGAGTAACAGGTCAAAAGGGCATAACTTTTGATCCCACCGTTTGATCGCGCTCAAATTTTTACACGAGTTTACGGATCTTTGTTTTTCCTAGGGGTAGATTTGGTATCGCTACACTATGACAACGAGCTGCGGTCGGCCAACCTTGAGTAACGGTCAAAAGGTCCATAACTTTTGAACCCACCGTCGGATGCGCGTAAATTTTCACACGATTATCAAGTAGTTAGTGGCGAGTAGGTGTGGGCGCGATTTGAGTAACGGGTCAAAAGGGCCATAACTTTGGATCGGGCCGTTGGATCCCAATCAAATTTTTACACGAGTTTTCGGAAGCGGTCTTCCTCGAAAGAAGCTATGGAATCGCTACTCGGTGATAAGGAGCTCCGGTCGGCAAGACTTGAGTAACGGTCAAAAGTGCATAACTTTTGATCCCACTTCGTTTGATCGCGCTCAAATTTTTACACGAGTTTACGGATCTTTGTTTTCCTTAGGGGTAGATTTGGTATCGCTACACAATGACTACGAGCTCCGGTCGGCCAAACTTGAGTAACGGGTCAAAAGGGACAGAACTTTTGAACCCACCGTTGGATCGCGCTTAAATTTTCCACGATTTATCCCTAGTTGGATTTCTTTGTGTTCTTGTCCAATCGCTACTTGGTGACGATGAGGTCGGCCGGCCGGATTTGAGTAACGGGTCAAAAGGGCCATAACTTTAGATCAGACCGTTGGATCCCAATCAAATTTTTACACGAGTTTTTGGATGCGGTCTTCCTCGAGGAAGCAATGGAATTGCTACTCGGTGATAAGGAGCTACGGTCGGCAAGACTTGAGTAACGGAGTCAAAAGGCCATAACTTTTGATCGCGCTTTATTTTTTTGCTCCGAGTTTACGGATGCCGTTTTCCCTTGGGGTAGATTTGGAATCGCTACTCCGTGACGCGGGCGTGGTCGGCCAAACTTGAGTAACGGGTCAAAAGGGACATAACTTTTGAACCCACCGTTGGATCGCGCTTAAATTTTCCCACGATTATCCATAGTTGGTTTTCTTTGTGTTACTATCGAATCGCTAGTTAGTGACGATGAGGTCAGCCGGCCAGATTTGAGTAACGGGTCAAAAGGGCCTGACTTTAGATCCAGACGGTTGGATCCCAAACAAATTTTACACGAGTTTTGGATGCGGTCTTCCTCGAGGAAGCTATGGAATCGCTACTCGGTGATAAGGAGCTACAGTCCGCAAGACTTGAGTAACAAGTCAAAAGGGCATAAGTTTTGATCGCTACCGTTTGATCCGCTCAAATTTTTACACGAGTTTACGGATCTTTGTTTTCCTAGGGGTAGATTTGGTATCGCTACACTATGACAACGAGCTACGCGGTCGGCCAACCTTGAGTAACGGTCAAAAGGTCCATAACTTTTGAACCCACCGTCGGATCGCGCTTAAATTTTCACACGATTATCCGTAGTTGGTGACGAGGAGGAGTGTGGCTGGCCAGATTTGAGTAACGGGTCAAAAGGGCCATAACTTTGGATCGGGCCGTTGGATCCCAATCAAATTTTTACACGAGTTTTCGGAAGCAGTCTTCCTCGAGGAAGCTATGGAATCGCTACTCAGTGATAAGGAGCTCTGGTCGGCAAGACTTGAGTATATCAGGTCAAAAGTGCATAACTTTTGATCCCACCGTTTGATTGCGCTCAAATTTTTAAACGAGTTTTTGGATGCCGTTTTCCCTGGTGGTAGATTTGGTATCGCTATTCGCGTGACGACGATCTCGCGGTCGGCCAAACTTGAGTAACGGGTGAAAAGGGCAGGAACTTTTAAACTCACGGTTGGATCCCAATCAAATTTTTACACGAGTTTTCGGACGCAGTCTTCCTCGAGGAAGCTATGGAATCGCTACTCAGTGATAAGGAGCTCTGGTCGGCAAGACTTGAGTAACAGGTTAAAACGGCCATAACTTTTGAACCCACCATTGGCTCGCGCTTAAATCTTCCCCGATTATCCGTAGTTTGTTTTTCGTGTCCTTTGTCGAATCGCTACTTGGAGACGAGTAGGTGCCACGGCCAGATTTGACTAACGGGTCAAAAGGGCCATTACTTTAGATCCGACCGTTGGATCCCAATCAAATTTTTACACGAGTTTTTTTGGATGCGGGGTCTTCCTCGAGGAAGCTATGGAATAGCTACTCAGTGATAAGGAGCTACGGTCGGCAAGAATTGAGTAGCGGAGTCAAAAAGGCTTAACTTTTGATGCCATAGTTTGATCGCTTAAATTTTTACACGAGTTTACCTGGATGCTTTGTTTTCCCTAGGGGTAGATTTGGTATCGCTACGCTATGACAACGAGCTACGGTCGGGCAACCTTGAGTAACGGTCAAAGAGGTCCATAACTTTTGAACCCACCGTCGGATCGCGCTTAAATTTTCACACGATTATCCGTAGTTGGTGACGGGAGGTGTGGGCGGCCGATTTGAGTATCGGGGTCGAAAGGGCCATAACATTGGATCGGGCCGTTGGATCCCGATCAACTTCACACGCGTTTTGAGGCTGGTCTCCTCGAGGAAGCTATGGAATCGCTACTCGGTGATAAGGAGCTCAGGTCGGGAAAGACTTGAGTAATGACTCAAAGGGCATAACTTTAGATTCCACCGTTTGATCGCGCCAAAATTTTTACACGGGTTTACGGATGTTGTTTTCCCTGGGGTATATTTGGTATCGCTACTCCGTGACATCGAGCTGGGTCGGCGAAATTTGAGTAACGGGTCAAAAGGGCGATAACCTTGAACCCACCGTTGGATGCGCTTCAATCTTCACACGATTATCCGTAGTTTGTTTTACGTATTCTTGTCGAATCGCTACTTGGTGACGAGGAGGTCTGGCACGGCCAGATTTGAGTAACGGGTAAAAGGGCCATAACTTTAGATCTGACCGTTGGATCCCAATCAAATTTTTACACGAGTTTTTGGATGCGGTCTTCCTCGAGGAAGCTATGGAATCGCTACTCGGTGATAAGGAGCTCGGTCGGCAAGACTTGAGTGCAGTCAAAGGGCTTAACTTTTGATCCCACCGTTTGATCGCGCTCAAATTTTTACACGAGTTTCGGGATGCCGTTTTCCTCGGGGGGGTAGATTTGGTATCGCTACTCCGTGACAACGAGCTCCTAATCGGCCAAACTTGAGTAACGGGTCAAAAGGGACATAACTTTTGAACCCACCGGTCGGATCGCGCTTAAATTTTCACACGATTGTCCGTAGTTGGTGACGAGGAGGTGTGGTGGGCAGATTTGAGTACCGGGTCAAAAGGGCCATAATTTGGATCGGGCCGTTTGATCCCAATCAAAGTTTTACGAGTTTTCGGAAGCGGATCTTCCTCGAGGAAGCTATGAAATCGCTACTCGGTGATAAGGAGCTCGGTCGGCAAGACTTGAGTAACAGTCGAAAGGGCATAACTTTTGATCCCACAGTTTGATCGCGCTCAAATTTTTACAAGAGTTTCGGATGATGTTTTCCCGGGGGTAGATTTGGTATCGCTACTCCGTGACAACGAGCTCGGGTCGGACAAACATGAGTAACGGGTCAAAAGGGACATAACTTTTGAACCCACCGTTGTATCGCGCTTAAATTTTCACACGATTATTCATAGTTGGTTTTCTTTGTGTTAGTGTCGAATCGCAACTTGGTGACGAGGAGGTCTTGCCACCAGATTTGAGAAACGGTCAAAAGGGCCATAACTTTAGATCCGATTGTTGGATCCCAATCAAATTTTTACACGAAGTTTTTGGATGTAGTCTTCCTCGAGGAAGATATGGAATCGCTACTCGGTGATAAGGAGCTCGGGTCGGCAAGACTTGAGTAACGTGTCAAAAGTGCATAACTTTTGATCCCACCGTTTGATCGTGCTCAAATTTTTAAACGAGTTTCGGATGCCGTTTTCCCGGGGTAGATTTGGTATCGCTACTCCGTGACAACGAGCTCGTCGGCCTAACTTGAGTAACGGGTCAAAAGGGACATAACTTTTGAACCCACCGTTGGATCGCGCTTAAATTTTCACACGATTATCCATAGTTGGTTTTCTTTGTCACTGTCGAATCGCTACTTCGAGACGAGTAGGTCTGGCCGGCCAGATCTGACTAACGGGTCAAAAGGGCCATTACTTTGGATCGGACCGTTGGATCCCAATCAAATTTTTACATGAGTTTTCGGATGCAGTCTTCCTCGAGGAAGCTATGGAATCGCTACTCGGTGATAAGGAGCTCCGGTCGGCAAGACGTGAGTAACGACTCAAAAGGGCATAACTTTTGATTCCACCGTTTGATCGAGCTAAAATTTTTACACGAGTTTCGGATGCCGTTTTCCCTAGGGGTAGATTTGGTATCGCTACACTATGACAACGAGCTCGGTCGGCCAACCTTGAGTAACGGTCAAAAGGTCCATAACTTTTGAACCCACCGTCGGATCGCGCTTAAATTTTCACACGATTATCCATAGTTGGTGACGAGGAGGTGTGGTGGCCGATTTGAGTAACGGTCAAAAGGGCCATAACTTTGGATCGGGCCGTTGGATCCCCATCAAATTTTTACACGAGTTTTCGGAAGCAGTCTTCCTCGAGGAAGCTATGGAATCGCTACTCAATGATAAGGAGCTCTGGTCGGGAAGACTTGAGTAACAGATCCTAAAGGGCATAACTTTTGATCCCACCGTTTGATCGTGCTTTATTTTTTTTCTCGAGTTTCGGATGCCGCGTTTTCCCCGGGGGTAGATTTGGTATCGCTACTCCGTGACATCAAGCTCTCGGGTCGGCCAAACTTGAGTAACGGGTCAAAAGGGCCATAACTTGTGAGCCCACCGTTGGATCGCGTTTAAATTTTCACACGATTATCCGTAGTTGGTTTTATGTGTTACTGTCGAATCGCTACTTGGTGACGAGAAGGTCCGTCGGCCGCGGATTTGAGTAAAGGGTCAAAAGGGCCATAACTTTAGATTCGACCGTTAGATCCTAATCAAATTTTTACACGAGTTTTCGGACGCAGTCTTCCTCGAGGAAGCTATGGAATCGCTACTCGTGATAAGGAGCTCGGTCGGCAAGACTTGAGTAACGAGTTAAAACGGCTATAATTTTGAACCCACCGTTGGATCACGCCTACATTTTCACAGGATTATCCGTAGTTGGTTTTCTTTGTGTTACTGTCGAATCGCTACTTGGTGACGAGGAGGTCAGTCGGCCAAATTTGAGTAACGGGTAAAAAGGGCCATAACTTTTGAACCCCCCATTTGATCGCGCTTAAATTTTCACACGATTATTCGTAGTTGGTTTTCTTTGTGTTACTGTCGAATCGCTTCTTGGCGACGAAGAGGTCTGCCGGCCAGATTTGATTAACGGCTCAAAAGGGCCATAACTTTGGATCCGAACGTTGGATCCCAATCAAATTGTTACACGAGTTTCGGATGCGTTTTCTCGAGGAAGCTATGGAATCGCTACTCATCGATAAGGAGGTCTCGGCGACCGATTTGAGTAACGGGTCAAAAGGGTCATAAGTTTAGATCCGACCATTAGATCCTAATCAAATTTTTACACGAAGTTTTCGGATGCGAGCCTTCCTCGAGGAAGCTATGGAATCGCTACTCGTGATAAGGGGCTCTAGTCAGCAAGACTTGAGTAACCTGGTCAAAAGTGCATAACTTTTGATCCCACCGTTTGATCGCGCTCAAATTTTTAAACGAAGTTTACGGATGCCATTTTCCCCCGGGTAGATTTGGTATCGCTACTCCGTTACAGACGATCTCGTGCTCGGCCAAACTTGAGTAATGGGTCAAAAGGGCCAAAACTTTTGAACGCACCGTTGATCCCAATCAAATTTTTACAAGATTTTTCTGGACGCAATCTTCCTCGAAGAAGCTATGGAATCGCTACTCGATGATAAAGAGCTCCGGTCGGCAAGACTTGAGTAACAGGTTCAAACGGCCATAACTTTTGAACCCACCATTGGCTCGCGCTTAAATCTTCACCCGATTATCCGTAGTTTGTTTTCTGTGTTACTGACGAATCGCTACTTGGTGACGAGGAGGTCTCGGGCCGGCGATTTGAGTAACGGGTCAAAAGGGCCATAACTTTGGATCCGACCGTTGGATCCCAATCAAATTTTTACTCGAGTTTTCGGATGCAGTCTTCCTCGAGGAAACTATGGAATCTGCTTGACCGCTTTTTATGTTCGGCTTGTTTTAACTCGCAAGTGCACGAGTGTGCGATGTAGCAATTAACTCGGTAAGATCGAGGTCATATCCACGAGAGAGCTAGATCGGAAATTAAGCTAGGTAACAAAAAAACTCAAGAGAAATTAAATTAACAATAACTTGGTTGAAAATGATTGATGGATTTGTTTTCAAAGATGAAAAGGTGTAAATAGATTTTAAATGACAAGAAAAAGTAAGTCTTGGTCCAAATCAATTTTAATGGTGATGTATTGGTGATTCCTTCAACATATATAAGATAACTCAACCTAATATCAACGATGGTGATATTAGATCGGAAGATATTACAATGAAGTTTAAAAAGATGAAAATTGATTATTGCTTAAGAATGAACAAATATTTTCATATTAAGTAAGACATTGAATCAAGCAATCTCTATACCAAAACTAAGGTTTGTGCATAAAAATTCAAGATTATAACATTACCTAAATGATTTCTAAAATTTCTTTGCAATAATAAACATTCATAAAGAAAATGAAAAGATCGACATTAAGATTCATTCATATATTAAAGAACTCACCTCAACCACCATCATCCTTGATTTGGATCCAAGAAGGAGATTAGCCAACCATGATTATATGTAATAACACTTTAATAAATATGAAATAACTTAAATCAAACTGAAATAATAAGTTTTACAATCTAAAGAACCGAAATCTATAAAGAAGAACACAACACAATTGCAGTAAAAATTCGGACACAAATCTGACTCTAACTTTGGACAGCAATTCGACCCTCTTAGAAGCCTCTTCTGGAGATGGCTATCAGATACATATTTATAGGCCATTCTGTTAGCTTTCCAGATCATTAAAGAACAGCTCATTTGGACATCTGAGTCGAAAGTTATGGGCAAAACACCGAAAGGTGTTCTGGAAAATCAAATCAGGACAGCTTGGAGAACACTTTGGTGCACGTTTTTCTTCCTTCTTTGTGAGCTGTCTCTTTCTTCTTTTTGACCCAAAATAATGTGACAATGTCCCCTCCAGCTTTCCATCCATGTGCTTGCCCTCTTGGATCAATGAATTATCCAAAATAAATCAAATGTTATTTGTTGTGTGGACATGTAAGATCATGGATGGTGCTTGGGCTGATTTGGAGGCTGATTTGGGGCTGATTTGGGGCTGAATTTAAGCATCAAATAAGGATACAAATGTACCTATTATTTGGGCTAAGATTGACATTAAAACCTTGAGTGTTTGATGGTTGAAGTTTGCACACAACATAAGGCATGTTTGGGCTTGAAATAGATCATATGATATTCTTTTCTAGAATTGGACTAGAATTGATTTTTGGGGCAAATTTGGAGCACTTATTTGAACCAAGATTTGCTTCAATCTTCAACTAAATTTCTCTTCAATTCTTTGTTCCGAATTCCGACGTTGAATTTTCTGAAATAATTCATTTAAGCTCCAAAAACCTATCGAGACATTAAAAGAAACTTCATTACTAAAAAGCACATCAATTATTATAAAAAACCCAAATAAAAATAATAAATACATATGTAAAATAAGAGACTTAATGATACTTTTGATGCACAATCACACCCCCCAACTTAGATTTTGCTAGTCCTCAAGCAAAACTAAACATAAAACCTTTGAAATAAAAAGAATAATAATAACATAATTAGGCTTGACTCATCACACTTAAAGGACCTATCATGCAAACATTGGTATCTTTAACTTAGTGTACACAATAGCAAATAAAAAAAAATAAGCATACTCACATTCTCTAAATCAAACATCCATACAAAATTCCAAATTCAATCGTATTTATCATGCAACCAACATAATTGATTCACGCGAAAACTCAACTTGTAATCTTCCCTTCTCACTACTACAAACAAGGTAGCAAACTAGAGAAGTATCTATATTTTTTTCTTTTTCTCTCTTTTTTTTCTTTTTTTTTTTTTTGATGATATTATTCATTCTTTTTTTCTTTAAGTGGTCACTTCCCTTTTGACGCGAATACAAACATTTATGATGAATGCACCCGGTTACTCACAAAGTCACAAACTTAAAGTGCTTTGCATACTCATATTTCAAGCCGCCGTTTGACGTAAAGATAAACATTTGTGATGAATACCCCTAGTTACTCGAGCAACTCAAAACATTGGAGTAGATAGAACTTTGTACACATTTGTGTAATAATGATTACTCTATTTACTTAAACCTTGTTTAGGACTAGATCAAAAGGGATAATCACAAGTAAAGCATCACACTCATCTTTCATGCATAATCACACAACTCACACAACTTTTACAAGGAAAGATGTACTTCAATAATCTTAAGAAAAAAGTATGCTATATCTTGCTTTATAAGATATTATCTATCCCAAATTAAAGCATGCAATGTTCAACACAATAATGAATCCAAAAATGTAATGTTGATCTTAAACAAGTCTCATTCACATACGAATGCAAGTTTTTTTTTTTTTTTTTTTAACAAGCATGGTTATCTCAAGCATTCAACATAATCAAATATCTAAAATTAAGTTTTTCATTATCCTCAATGTAAAAAAAGAAAGAGAAGAAAAGTATAAAGATTAGAAAACTGTTACTCCCCTTTTGTTCTCAAGGATGAATGTCTGATTGAATTGGACATGAGCCGACTTCTTGCTTGATTTTTTTTTTTACCCGCATATCACAACTAAAAGAAAACATTGATGTTTTTTTTTTTTTTTTTGAAAATAAAAAACCTCACACCCCCCAACTTAAAATAATGCATTGTCCCTAATGCATGAACAAGAAAATATAAGAGATGGAAGAAAAAGAAAAATAAAAATAAAAATAAAATGAAAAAAAAATAAAAATAAAAATAAAAACTCATTACTTCGATACTACAATGGTATTGGATCTTCAAGATCCAATGTCTCAACTTCAGCCACAAAGTTTTCAAGATAAGGTTTCAATCGATGACCATTTACTTTGAAAACATTTCCATTCTTAGGATTTTCTACCTCAAATGCACCATGCTCGGAGATGGATTTAATCACAAATGGACCAATCCATTTTGTCCTTAACTTCCCAGGAAAGAGATGTAATCGTGAATTATACAAGAGAACCTTTTGACCAACATGAAAGGATTTTCTAAAAATGTGTTTATCATGCAAAGCTTTCATCTTATGTTTTGAAATTTTTGCATTTTCAAATGCATCATTTCTCAGCTCCTCTAATTCATCCAATTGAAGCTTTTGTTTTTGCCAACCTCATTTTCATTATCATTGAATTGCCGGATGGCCCAATATGCACGGTGCTCAATCTCAACGGGGAGATGACAAGGCTTTCCATAAACTAGCCTATAAGGAGACATTCCTAAAGAGGTCTTATAAGCGGTGCGATATGCCCACAAAGCATCAACTAGTCGTAGGGACCAATCTTTACGGTTTGGATTGACTGTTTTCTCTAGAATGTTCTTGATCTCCCTATTTGCCAACTCGGCTTGGCCACTAGTCTCGTGGATGATAGGGGTACGACCTTGTGAATTACACCATATTTTCTCATCAAAATCCCAACGGGCTTGTTACAAAAATGCTTACCCCCATCACTAATCATAGCCCGGGGCATGCCAAAACGAGAGAAAATATTTTCTTTCAAGAATTTGACCACAACTCGATGGTCATTAGTTCGAGATGCAATGGCCTCCACCCATTTAGACACATAATCAACGACTACAAGGATGAATTGGTAACCAAATGAACTTGGAAAAGGTCCCATGAAATCAATCCCCCAACAATCAAATATTTCCAAAACAAGAATGGGGTTTAGGGGCATCATGTTACGCCTAGTAAGGTTACCTAGTCGTTGGCATCGGTCACATGCAACACAGAAGGCATGGACATCTTTGAACATGGTGGGCCAATAAAAACCACACTTGCAAGATCTTGGCAGTTGGTTTTCTTGGAAGAGAAATGCCCACCACAGGCTAATGCATGACAAAAATTAATGACACTTGGAATTTCATGATCGGGGATGCACCGCCTAACAATTTGGTCGGGCGGTATTTAAATAGGTAGGGGTCATCCAAAAAAGGTACGCACGTTGCGCAAGAATTTTTGTTTGTCAAGTTTAGACCAATGAGAAGGAATCGACTTGTGGCTAGGTAATTTGCTATGTCGCATACCATGGAGAGCCAATGTAGGAAACAAGTACATTCGCACAAAATAAATTTTCATCAAACAAAGAATTCATTTATTAGAGATTCATCAATTGTGGTCTCATAGCTTGAAAGACGGGACAAATGATCAGCCACTACATTCTCTACTCCCTTTTTATCTCGAATTTCAAGGTTAAACTCTTGGAGTAGGAGGATCCATCGAATCAAACGTGGCTTGGCATCTTGTTTTGTGAGCAAGTATTTCAATGTCGCATGATCAAGTAAAAACAATAACAAGAGATCCAACCAAATAAGACCTAAACTTGTCCAATGCAAATACTACGGCTAGAAGTTCTTTTTCGGTTGTAGTGTAATTCAATTGAGCATCATTCAAAGTCTTGCTAGCATAATAAATGACATGAGGTTTCTTATCTTTTCTTTGTCCTAAAACAGCCCCTACCGCAAAATCACTAGCATCACACATCGGTTCAAATGGTAAAGACCAATCGGGAGCTTGCATGATTGGTGCAGTGGTCAACAACCCTTTAAGCTTTTCAAAAGCTTCTTGACATTTTGATGTCCAATCAAATTGAACATCTTGTGACAACAAGTTACACAATGGTTTGGCAATGGTACTAAAAGAATGAATGAATCTTCGGTAAAAACCGGCGTGTCCTAAAAGGATCTCACATCTTTCACGGTCTAGGGGTAGGTAATTTTTGAATGACTTCAACCTTTGACTTATCTACCTCTATCCCTTTTGAAGAGACAATGTGACCTAAGACAATGCCATGTGTCACCATAAAATGACACTTCTCCCAATTGAGTACAAGATTGCTCTCTTCACACCTTTCAAGAACTTTTTCCAAATGCATTAGACACAACTCATAAGAATCCCCATAAACTGAAAAATCATCCATGAAAACTTCCAAAAAATTTTCCACCATGTCACTAAAGATACTCATCATACACCTTTGAAAAGTGGCTGGTGCATTACACAAGCCAAAAGGCATTCTTCTATAAGCATAGGTACCAAAAGGACAAGTGAAAGTGGTTTTTTCTTGGTCTTCTAAAGAAACCTCAATTTGGTTGTAACCGAGTATCCATCAAGAAAACAATAGAAAGCTCTTCCGGCTACTCTTTCAAGCACTTGGTCTAAAAATGGAAGCGGAAAATGGTCCTTCCTAGTCACCATGTTCAACTTACGATAATCAATGCACATACGCCATCCAGGTTTGGATTCTAGTTGGTACTAGCTCATTATTTTCATTCTTCACTCTTGTGACTCCAGATTTTTTTAGGGACAACTTGGGTTGGACTAACCCATTTTGAGTTTGCAATGGGGTAAATGATACCCGCATCAAGTAGCTTAAGCACTTCACATCTTACTACTTCCTTCATGTTTGGGTTCAATCGTCTTTGCATTTGCCTCACGGTTTTAGCCTCTTCTTCAAGATAGATTCTATGTGTACATAAAAGAGGGCTAATTCCTTTCAAGTCAGTAATAGTCCACCCAATTGCTTTTTTGTGTTTTCTCACCACTCTCAAAAGTTCTTGTTCTGCTCTATGCTAAGTTTTGATGAAATCATAATAGGATATGATTCATCTTCCCCTAGAAATGCATACTTAAGATCACTCGGTAAAGGCTTCCTTTCCGGTTTATAAGGTTGGACAAGAGATGCCTCGACTTTCACTTGGGGTGAAATTAAAGGCTCAAACGATGGGGTCCATTGACCTATTGACATAATAGGCATTGGATCTAAATAAGTCTCGAGTTCTCTTACTTCCTCATCAACACATTCCAAAGAACAAAATCTTTCATCATGAATTAAAGTTCTCTCCAATGGATCCTTGATCCACTCTCTCTCAAAGTGTTCTTGACAAACTGTTTGGATCAAATCTACCTCTCTAATGTCCTCATGTTCACCAATTTGTTTAGAGACATTGAATATGTTCATCTCCACAGTCATGTTCCCAAAAGACAATTTCATCACCCCATTCCTACAGTTGATTAAAGCATTGGATGTAGCTAGGAAAGGTCTACCTAAGATGACTTGGGATGGGAGCATTAGAACCTTGAATAGGTGCGGTGTCTAGCACTACAAAATCAACAGGAAAGTAGAATTTATCTACTTGGACCAACACATCCTCAACAATACCCCCGGGAATCTTGATTGACCTATCGGCTAATTGAAGGGTGATTCGAGTAGGCTTGATTTCTCCTAAACCTAATTGTTCGTAAACGGTGTAGGGTATCAAATTCACACTTGCTCCTAAATCCAACAAAGCTTGGTCTATCTTATGACTTCCAATAATGCATGAAACGGTAGGACAACCAGGATCTTTGTATTTGGGAGGGGTCTTAAACTGGATGATGGCACTAGCATGTTCGGTTAGAAAGGCTCTTTCTTTTACATTCAATCTCCTTTTTGTGCATAAGTCCTTGAGGAACTTTGCATAAGATGGGACTTGTTTAATTGCATCAAGGAGTGGAATGTTGACTTTCACTTGTTTGAACAATTCATAGATTTCCGAGTTCATAAGATCATGTTTAGGTTTCCCTAACCTTTGTGGAAATGGTGCTTTAGGAACAAATTCTAAATCACTCACTTTGACTCCAATTTTTCTTGAATCATCTCCTTTCTCACTCATCTCTTTCTCATTTATCTCACCTTCTTTGTCACTCAAGCTCTCATTTGTCACTTGTGTTTTGATTTCCTCTTCACTTTCCTTAGATTTCTCCTCCACAATACCTCTAGGAATCTCGGAACCTATAGCTTTGTCAACAATCTTTCCACTTCTAAGGGTAGTGATGGCTTGGACTTGTTCATGATTTGAAGGTTCACTAGATGAGGATTCACTCATGTGTACCGACCTCTAGGATTTGGCATTGGTTGAGTGGAATCTTTCCCTTCTCTTGAATACTTAGTGATTGAGTCAACTTGGTTAGTTGACTTCGAATGTCATCTAAGGTCCTATTGGTCCGGTCTTGAAATTTGTAAGCTTGGTTGTTGATTCCTCCTTGTGTTTGCATGAATTGTTGAAGAGTATCCTCTAGGGATCTCTTATGAGGTGGTTGGTATGTGTTATGTGTGGGAGCATGAAATGGTTGGGGTGGAGGTTGAAATGTTTGAGGTACTTGAAGGGCCCTCATTTCTCCATCCAAAATTTGGGTGGTTCCTCCATCCAGGATTGTAGGTCTCGAGTAGGGATTGCCTACTTGGTTTGAAAATGGCTTTCTAACATTACTTGAATCGAAGTTTGGCCATATAGCACTTCTTTGAAGGCTGGAATGGTAGGACACTCGGTTGTCCTATGCCCTTTGCTCTCACAAACAACACAACTTTCCTCTTGTTGTTCACTCATGACATGCACTTTTTTAATCTCAAGAGACTCTACTTTCCTAGCCAATGAGGCTAATCTAGCATTGAGGTCATCGAGTCTCTTTTAATTGGAACTTCCCACTTGAATGAGAAATGGTGTTTCTAGACTCAACATGAAGTGGGAGAGAAGTCTCCCATTGCTTTGTGTTTTCAGCCAATTGATCAAAAAAATCAAAGGCTTCACTTGGTTCTTTGTCATAAAACTCACCATTACACATGGTTGACACTAGCTTTTTAAAATCTGCGGTAAGAGAGTCATAGAAGAAACTCACTAACCTCCACATCTCAAAACCATGGTGGGGGCATGCATTTAACAAGTCTTTGAACCTTTCCCAAGCTTGGTGAAATGACTCATTTGGACTACAAGAAAAATTCATCATTTGACGTTGTAAGGTGCCGTCCTATGAGTGGGGAAGTATTTTTTCAAAAATTCAGCTTGCATTTCTCTCCATGTACCTATAGACCTAGGACGTAAGGAGTTTAGCCAAAGCTTGGCTTTATCCTTTAGAGAGAATGGGAACAATTTAAGACGAATAGTTTCCTCGGTGCATGTTCTATCAATAAAAGTATTACATACCTCTTCAAAGTCTTTAATGTGTATGTATGGATTTTCGGAATCCATACCGTGAAATGTGGGAAGAAGTTGAATCATGCCCGGTTTCAAATTGAAAGCTTGTTGGTTAAGAGGTAAGATAATACACGAAGGTGTACTTTGTCTAGCCGGGTGAAGATACTCTCTAAGAGTTCGAAAATTAGGTTGATCATTGAATTGTGGAGGTCCATTACCTTGAACACTCCCTTCACCCTCTACATCTTCAACATTAGCCATGATAAAAAAATAAAATAATAATAATATAACAATTATATGAATACGAAAGGAAAGGAAAAACAAAGAAAAAGAAAAAGAAGATTGCAAATAAAAGTAAATGAAACGTAAAAGATAAAGTAATAGCTCAAAAATAAAAATACAACAAATTAAGAAATTCTCCAACTAATAAGCAATATTAACAACAATAAACATTAAAAGATAATTATAACAAGCATGAATAAAAAGGCGGTAATACCAGCCAAGCACTTGAGACAATAAATATAAGAAAAATAACAATAATAAACATTAAAAGATAATTATAACAAGCATGAATAAAAAGGCGGTAATACCGGCCAAACACTTCAAACAATAAATATAAGAAAAATAATAACAGCAAAATAACAAAATAAAATAAAATGAACAAAAGGCGGTAATACCGGCCAAGCACTTGGACAATAAATATAAGAAAAATAATAACAGCAAAATAAAATAAAATAAACAAGAGGCGGTAAAACCGGCCTTATAATATAAACAATAAATATTATAAACTAATTAGAATAGACAATAAAAAGAAAAATGGTTGAACCAACCAAAATCCAACAATTAATAGTCTAGTCCACGAGTCAATATCCAAAAAGTTGAGGTCAAATTTTTTTTAGGCGGTAAAACCAGCCATTTGATTTTTTATTTATATGTATTTTTTTTGTTTTCCAATAATCAAAACTAAATGTGCTACCTTTGCTTGCTAGCTCCCCGGCAACGGCGCAAAATTGCTTGACCGCTTTTTATGTTCGGCTTGTTTTAACTCGCAAGTGCACGAGTGTGCGATGTAGCAATTAACTCGGTAAGATCGAGGTCATATCCACGAGAGCTAGATCTGGAAATTAAGCTAGGTAACAAAAAAAACTCAAGAGAAATTAAATTAACAATAACTTGGTTGAAAATGATTGATGGATTTGTTTTCAAAGATGAAAAGGTGTAAATAGATTTTAAATGACAAGAAAAAGTAAGTCTTGGTCCAAATCAATTTTAATGGTGATGTATTGGTGATTCCTTCAACATATATAAGATAACTCAACCTAATATCAACGATGGTGATATTAGATCGGAAGATATTACAATGAAGTTTAAAAAGATGAAAATTGATTATTGCTTAAGAATGAACAAATATTTTCATATTAAGTAAGACATTGAATCAAGCAATCTCTATACCAAAACTAAGGTTTGTGCATAAAAATTCAAGATTATAACATTACCTAAATGATTTCTAAAATTTCTTTGCAATAATAAACATTCATAAAGAAAATGAAAAGATAGACATTAAGATTCATTCATATATTAAAGAACTCACCTCAACCACCATCATCCTTGATTTGGATCCAAGAAGGAGATTAGCCAACCATGATTATATGTAATAACACTTTAATAAATATGAAATAACTTAAATCAAACTGAAATAATAAGTTTTACAATCTAAAGAACGAGAAATCTATAAAGAAGAACACAACACAATTGCAGTAAAAATTCGGACACAAATCTGACTCTAACTTTGGACAGCAATTCGACCCTCTTAGAAGCCTCTTCTGGAGATGGCTATTAGATACATATTTATAGGCCATTCTGTTAGCTTTCCCGATCATTAAAGAACAGCTCATTTGGACATCTGAGTCGAAAGTTATGGGCAAAACACCGAAAGGTGTTCTGGAAAATCAAATCAGGACAGCTTGGAGAACACTTTGGTGCACGTTTTTCTTCCTTCTTTGTGAGCTGTCTCTTTCTTCTTTTTGACCCAAAATAATGTGACAATGTCCCCTCCAGCTTTCCATCCATGTGCTTGCCCTCTTGGATCAATGAATTATCCAAAATAAATCAAATGTTATTTGTTGTGTGGACATGTAAGATCATGGATGGTGCTTGGGCTGATTTGGAGGCTGATTTGGGGCTGATTTGGGGCTGAATTTAAGCATCAAATAAGGATACAAATGTACCTATTATTTGGGCTAAGATTGACATTAAAACCTTGAGTGTTTGATGGTTGAAGTTTGCACACAACATAAGGCATGTTTGGGCTTGAAATAGATCATATGATATTCTTTTCTAGAATTGGACTAGAATTGATTTTTGGGGCAAATTTGGAGCACTTATTTGAACCAAGATTTGCTTCAATCTTCAACTAAATTTCTCTTCAATTCTTTGTTCCGAATTCGACGTTGAATTTTCTGAAATAATTCATTTAAGCTCCAAAAACCTATCGAGACATTAAAAGAAACTTCATTACTAAAAAGCACATCAATTATTATAAAAAACCCAAATAAAAATAATAAATACATATGTAAAATAAGAGACTTAATGATACTTTTGATGCACAATCGAATCGCTACTCACTGATAAGGAGCTTTGTTCGCCAAGACTTGAGTAACAGATCCTAAATGGCATAACTTTTGATCCCACCGTTTGATCGTGCTTTATTTTTTTGCTCGAGTTTCTGGATGCCGTTTTCCCTTGGGGTAGATTTGGTATCGCTACTCCGTGACAGCAAGCTCTGGTCGGCCAAACTTGAGTAACGGTTCCAAAGGGCCAAAACTTTTGAACCCACCGTTGGATCCCAATCAAATTTTTACAAGAGTTTTCAGATGCAGTCTTCCCCGAAGAAGCTATGGAATCGCTACTCGTTGATAAGGAGCTCTGGTCGGCAAGACTTGAGTAACAGGTTAAAACGACCATAACTTTTGAACCCACCATTGGCTCGCGCTTAAATCTTCACCCGATTATCCGTAGTTTGTTTTCTGTGTTACTGTCGAATCGCTACTTGGTGACGAGGAGGTATGGCCGGCCAGATTTGAGTAATGGGTCAAAAGGGCTATAACTTTGGATCGGACCGTTGGATCCCAATCAAATTTTTACACGAGTTTTCAGATGCAGTCTTCCTCGAGGAAGCTATGGAATCGCTACTCGGTGACAAGGAGCTCGGGTCGGCAAGACTTGAGTAAACGGAGTCAAAAGGCCATAACTTTTGATCCCACCATTTGATCACGCTAAAATTATTACATGGGTTTCCGGATCTTTGTTTTCCCTGGGGGTAGATTTGGTATCGCTACTCCGTGACATCAAGCTCTGGTCGGCCAAACTTGAGTAACGGGTCAAAAGGGCCATAACTTGTGAACCCACCGTTGGATCGCGGTTAAATTTTCACACGATTATCCGTAGTTGGTTTTCTGTGTTATTGTCGAATCGCTACTTGGTGACGAGTTGGTCTGGCCGGCCAGATTTGAGTATGGGGTCAAAAGGGCCATAACTTTAGATCCGACCGTTGGATCCCAATCAAATTTTTTCACGAAGTTTTCGGATGCAGTCTTCCTCGAGGAAGCTATGGAATCCCTTCTCAGTGATAAGGAGCTCTGGTCGGCAAGACTTGAGTAACAGCTCAAAAGGGCATAACTTTTGATCCCACCATTTGATCGCGCTCAAATTTTTACATACGTTTTAGGATGTTGTTTTCCCTTGGGGTAGATTTGGTATCGCTACTCCGTGACAGCGAGCTCTGGTCGGCCAAATTGAGTAACGGGTCAAAAGGGACCTAACTTTTGAACCCACCGTTGGATCGCGCTTAAATTTTCACACTATTATCCGTAGTTGGTTTTCTTTGTGTTACTGTGGAATCGCTACTTGGTGACGAGGAGGTCTGCCGGCCGGTTTTGAGTAACGGGTCAAAATAGCCATAACTTTTGAACCCACCGTTGGATCGCGCTTAAATTTTCACACGATTATCCGTAGTTGGTTTTCTTTATGTTACTGTTGAATCGCTACTTGGTGACGAAAAGGTATGCCGGCCAGATTTGAGTAACGGGTCAAAAGGGCCATAACTTTGGATCCGACCGTTGGATCCCAATCAAATTTTTACACGAGTTTCCGGATGCAATTTTCCTCAAGGAAGCTATAGAATCGCTACTCAGTGATAAGGAGCTCAGGTCGGCCACACTTGAGTTACGGGTCAAAAGATCTTTAACTTTGGATCCCACCGTTTGATCGCCCTCAAATTTTTACACGAGTTTCTGGATGCTGTTTTCCCTAGGGGTAGATTTGGTATCGCTACTCCGTGACAGCGATCTCTGGTCAGCCAAACTTGAGTAACGGGTCAAAAGGGCCATAACTTTTGAACCCACCTTTGGATCGCGCTTAAATTTTCGCACGATTATCCGTAGTTGGTTTTCTTTGTGTTACTGTCGAATCGCTATATGGTGACGAAGAGGTCTGCCGGCCAGATTTGAGTAACGGGTCAAAAGGGCCATAACTTTAGATCCGACCGTTAGATCCTAATCAAATTTTTACACGAGTTTTCGGATCTTTGTTTTCCTCGAGGAAGCTATGGAATCACTACTCAGTGATAAGGAGCTCGGTCGGCAAGACTTGAGTAACCGGTCAAAAGTGCATAACTTTTGATCCCACCGTTTGATCGCGCTCAAATTCTTAAACGAGTTTCTGGATGCCATTTTCCGTGGGGGTAGATTTGGTATCGCTACTCCGTGATGACGAGCTACGGTCGGCCAAATTGAGTAACGGGTCAAAAGGGCCATAACTTTTGAACCCACCGTTGGATCGCGCTTAAATTTTCACACGAGTATCCGTAGTTGGTTTTCTTTGTGGTACTGTGGAATCGCTACTTGGTGACGAGGAGGTCTGCCGGCCAGATTTGAGTAACGGGTCAAAAGGGCCATAACTTTGGATCCGACCGTTTGATCCCAATCAAATTTTTACACGAATTTTCGGATGCAGTTTTCCTCGAGGAAGTTATGGAATTGCTACTCAGTGATAAGGAGCTCTGGTCGGCCACACTTGAGTTACGGGTAAAAAGGGCCTTAACTTTGGATCCCACCGTTTGATCGCCCTCAAACTTTTACACGAGTTTCTGGATGCCGTTTTCCCTGGGGGGTAGATTTAGTATCGCTACTCCGTGAATGCGACCTCTGGTCGGCCAAACTTGAGTAGCGGGTCAAAAAGGCCATAACTTTTGATCCCACCGTTGGATCCCAATCAAATTTTTACCCGAGTTTTCGGATGCAGTCTTCCTCGAGGAAACTATGGAATCGCTACTCAGTGATAAGGAGCTCTGGTCGGCAAGATTTGAGTAACAGGTTAAAACGGCCATAACTTTTGAACCTACCATTGGCTCGCACTTAAATCTTCACACGATTATCCGTAGTTTGTTTTCTTTGTGTTACTGTCGAATCGCTACTTGGTGACGAGGAGGTCTGGTCGACCAAATTTGAGTAACGGGTCAAAAGGGCCATAACTTTTGAACCCACCATTTGATCGCTTTTAAATTTTCACACAATTATCCGTAGTTGGTTTTCTTTGTGTTACTGTCGAATCGCTACTTGGTGACGAAGAGGTCTGCCGGCCAGATTTGAGTAACGGGTCAAAAGGGCCATAACTTTGGAACCCACCGTTGGATCCCAATCAAATTTTTATACCAGTTTCCGGATGCAGTTTTCCTCAAGGAAGCTATGGAATCGCTACTCAGTGATAAGGAGGTCTGGCCGGCCAGATTTGAGAAACGGGTCAAAAGGGCCATAACTTTAGATCCGACCGTTAGATCCTAATCAAATTTTTACACGAGTTTTCGGATCTTTGTCTTCCTCGAGGAAGCTATGGAATCGCTACTCAGTGATAAGGAGCTCTGGTCGGCTAGACTTGAGTAACCGGTCAAAAGTGCATAACTTTTGATCCCACCGTTTGATCGCGCTCAAATTTTTAAATGAGTTTCTGGATGTTTTTTCCCTGGGGTAGATTTGGTATCGCTACTCCGTGAGAGCGATCTCTGGTCGGCCAAACTTGAGTAACGGGTCAAAAGGGCCATAACTTTTGAACCCACCGTTGGATCCCAAACAAATTTTTACACGAGTTTTCGGACGCAGTCTTCCTCGAGGAAGCTATGGAATCGCTACTCAGTGATAAGGAGTTCTGGTCGGCAAGACGTGAGTAACAGATGAAAAGGGCTTAACTTTTGATCCCACCGTTTGATCGCGCTTAAATTTTTACACGAGTTTCTGTATGCCGTTTTCCCTTGGGGTAGATTTGGTATCGCTACTCCGTGACAGCGAGCTCTGGTCGGCCAAATTGAGTAACGGGTCAAAAGGGCCATAACTTTTGAACCCACCGTTGGATGGCGCTTAAATTTTCACACGATTATCCGTAGTTGGTTTTCTTTGTGGTACTGTGGAATCGCTACATGGTGACGAGGAGCTCTGCCGCCAGATTTGAGTAACGGGTCAAAAGGGCCATAACTTTGGATCCGACCGTTTGATCCCAATCAAATTTTTACACGAATTTCCGGATGCGTTTTCCTCGAGGAAGTTATGGAATTGCTACTCAGTGATAAAGAGCTCTGGTCGGCCACACTTGAGTTACGGGTCAAAAGGTCCTTAACTTTGGATCCCACCATTTGATCGCCCTCAAATTTTTACACGAGTTTCTGGATGCCGTTTTCCCTGGGGGTAGATTTGGTATCGCTACTCCGTCACAGCCGATCTCTCGGTCGGCCAAACTTGAGTAACGGGTCAAAAGGGCCATAACTTTTGAACCCACCGTTGGATCGCACTTAAATCTTCACACGATTATCCGTAGTTGGTTTTCTTTGTGGTACTGTCGAATCGCTAGTTGGTGACGATGAGGTCTGGCCAGCCAGATTTGAGTAACGGGTCAAAAGGGCCATAACTTTGGATCCGACCGTTTGATCCCAATCAAATTTTTACACGAGTTTTCGGATGCAGTCTTCCTCAAGGAAGCTATTGAATCGCTACTCAGTGATAAGGAGCTCTGGTCGGCAAGACTTGAGTAACAGGTTAAAACAGCCATAACTTTTGGACCCACCATTGGCTCGCGCTTAAATCTTCACACGAGTTTCTGGATGCCGTTTTCCCTGGGGGTAGATTTGGTATCGCTACTCCGTGACAGCGATCTCTGGTCGGCCAAACTTGAGTAACGGGTCAAAAGGGCCATAACTTTTGAACCCACCGTTGGATCGCACTTAAATCTTCACACGATTATCCGTAGTTGGTTTTCTTTGTGGTACTGTGGAATCGCTACTTGGTGACGAGGAGGTCTCACGGCCGATTTGAGTAACGGGTCAAAAGGGCCATAACTTTGGATCCGACCGTTGGATCCCAATCAAATTTTTACACGAGTTTCCGGATGCGGTGTTCCTCGAGGAAGCTATGGAATCGCTACTCGTGATAAGGAGCTCGGTCGGCCACACTTGAGTTACGGGTCAAAAGGGCCTTAACTTTGGATCCCACCGTTTGATCGCCCTCAAATTTTTACACAAGTTTCTGGATGCCGTTTTCCCTTGGCGTAGATTTGGTATCGCTACTCCGTGACAGCGATCTCTGGTCAGCCAAACTTGCGTAACGGGTCAAAAGGGCCATAACTTTTGAACCCACCATTTGATCGTGCTTAAATTTTCACACGATTATCCGTAGTTGGTTTTCTTTGTGTTACTGTCGAATCGCTAGTTGGTGACGATGAGGTCTGGCCAGCCAGATTTGAGTAACGGGTCAAAAGGGCCATAACTTTGGATCCGACCGTTTGATCCCAATCAAATTTTTACACGAGTTTTCGGATGCAGTCTTCCTCAAGGAAGCTATTGAATCGCTACTCAAGTGATAAGGAGCTCCCGTCGGCAAGACTTGAGTAACAGGTTAAAACAGCCATAACTTTTGGACCCACCATTGGCTCGCGCTTAAATCTTCACACGATTATCCGTAGTTTGTTTTCTTTGTGTAACTGTCGAATCGCTACTTGGTGACGAGGAGGTCTTGTCGGCCAAATTTGAGTAACAAGTTAAAAGGGCCATAACTTTTGAACCCACCATTTGGTCGCGCTTAAATTTTCACACGATTATCCGTAGTTGGTTTTCTTTGTGTTCGTCGAATCGCTACTTGGTGACAAAGAGGTCTCTACGCAGATTTGAGTAACGGGTCAAAAGGGCCATGATCCCATCGTTTGATCGCGCTCAAATTTTTAAACGAGTTCTAGATGCCGTTTTCCCTGGGGGTAGATTTGGTATCGCAACTCCGTGACAGCGATCTCTGGTCGGCCAAACTTGAGTAACGGGTCAAAATGGCCATAACTTTTGAACCCACCGTTGGATCCCAATCAAATTTTTATACCAGTTTCCGAATGCAGGTTTCCTCAAGGAAGCTATGGAATCGCTACTCAGTGATAAGGAGGTCTGGCCGGCCAGATTTGAGTAACGGGTCAAAAGTGCCATAACTTTAGATCCGACCGTTAGATCCTAATCAAATTTTTACACGAGTTTTCGGATGCTGTCTTCCTCGAGGAAGCTATGGAATCGCTACTCAGTGATAAGGAGCTCTGGTCGGCAAGACTTGAGTAACCGGTCAAAAGTGCACAACTTTTGATCCCACCGTTTGATCGCGCTCAAATTTTTACACGAGTTTATGTATGCCGTTTTCCCTTGGGGTAGATTTGGTATCGCTACTCCGTGACGTGCCGAGCTCTCGTCGCCCAAATTGATTAACGGGTCAAAAGGGCCATAACTTTTGAACCCACCGTTTGATCGCGCTCAAATTTTCACACGATTATCCGTAGTTGGTTTTCTTTGTGGTACTGTGGAATCGCTACATGGTGACGAGGAGGTCTGCCGCCAGATTTGAGTAACGGGTCAAAAGGGCCATAACTTTGGATCCGACCGTTTGATCCCAATCAAATTTTTACACGAATTTCCGGATGCAGTTTTCCTCGAGGAAGTTATGGAATTGCTACTCGGTGATAAGGAGCTCCGGTCGGCCACACTTGAGTTACGGGTCAAAAAGGTCCTTAACTTTGGATCCCACCATTTGATCGCCCTCAAATTTTTACACGAGTTTCGGATGCCGTTTTCCCGGGGGTAGATTTGGTATCGCTACTCCGTGAGCCGATCTCCGGTCGGCCAAACTTGAGTAACGGGTCAAAAGGGCCATAACTTTTAAACCCACCGTTGGATCGCGCTTAAATTTTCACATGATTATCCGTAGTTGGTTTTCTTTGTGTTACTGTCGAATCGCTACTTGGTGACGAGGAGCTCGGGCCGCCGCGATTTGAGTAACGGGTCAAAAGGGCCATAACTTTGGATCCGACCGTTCGATCCCAATCAAATTTTTACACGAGTTTCCGGATGCGTTTTCCTAGAGGAAGCTATGGAATCACTACTCACCGATAAGGAGCTCGGTCGGCCACACTTGAGTTACGGGTCAAAAGGGCCTTAACTTTGGATCCCACCGTTTGATCGCACTCAAATTTTTACACGAGTTTCTGGATGCCGTTTTCCCTGGGGGTAGATTTGGTATCGCTACTCCGTGACAGCGATCTCTGGTCGGCCAAACTTGAGTAACGGGTCAAAAGGGCCATAACTTTTAAACCCACCGTTGGATCGCGCTTAAATTTTCACATGATTATCCGTAGTTGGTTTTCTTTGTGTTACTGTCGAATCGCTACTTGGTGACGAGGAGGTCTGGCCGGCCAAATTTGAGTAACGGGTCAAAAGGGCCATAACTTTGGATCCGACCGTTGGATCCCAATCAAATTTTTACATGAGTTTTCGGATGCAGTCTTCCTCGAGGAAGCTATTGAATCGCTACTCAGTGACAAGGAGCTCTGGTCGGCAAGACTTGAGTAACAGGTTAAAACAGCCATAACTTTTGGACCTACCATTGGCTCGCGCTTAAATCTTCACACGATTATCCGTAGTTTGTTTTCTTTGTGTAACTATCGAATCGCTACTTGGTGACGAGGAGGTCTGGTTGGCCAAACTTGATTAACGGGTCAAAAGGGCCATAACTTTTGAACCCACCATTGGATCGCGCTTAAATTTTCACACGATTATCCGTAGTTGGTTTTCTTTGTGTTATTGTTGAATCGCTATATGGTGACGAAGAGGTCTGCCGGCCAGATTTGAGTAACGGGTCAAAAAAGCCATAACTTTGGATCCGACCGTTGGATCCCAATCAAATTTTTACACGAGTTTTCGGATGTAGTCTTCCTCGAGGAAGCTATGGAATCGCTACTCAGTGATAAGGAGCTCTGGTCGGCCACACTTGAGTTACGGGTCAAAAGGGCCTTAACTTTGGATCCCACCGTTTGATCGCCCTCAAATTTTTACACGAGTTTACGGATGCCGTTTTCCCTGGGGGTAGATTTGGTATCGCTACTCCGTGACAGCGATCTCTGGTCGGCCAAACTTGAGTAACGGGTCAAAAGGGCCATAACTTTTGAACCCACCATTTGATCGGGCTTAAATTTTCACACGATTATCCGTAGTTGGTTTTCTTTGTGTTACTGTCGAATCACTACTTGGTGACGAAGAGGTGCCTACGATTTGAGTAACGGGTCAAAAGGGCCATAACTTTGGTTCCGACCGTTGGATCCCAATCAAATTTTTACACGAGTTTCCGGATGCGGTGTTCCTCGAGGAAGCTATGGAATCGCTACTCGGTGATAAGGAGCTCCGGTCGGCCAAACTTTGGTAACGGGCCAAAAGGGCCTTAACTTTTGGTCCCACCGTTTGATCGCGCTCAAATTTTTACACGAGTTTCTGGATGTCGTTTTCCATTGGGGTAGATTTGGTATCGCTACATCGTGAAACGTGGTCGGTCGGCCAAACTTGAGTAACGGGTCAAAAGGGCCATAACTTTTGAACCCACGGTTGGATCGCGCCTAAATTTTCACACGATTATCCATAGTTGGTTTTCTTTGTGTTCTTGTCGAATCGCTACATGGTGACGAGGAGGTCTGGCCGGCCATATTTGAGTAACGGGTCAAAAGGGCTATAACTTTAGATCCGACCGTTCGATCCTAATCAAATTTTTACACGAGTTTTCGGACGCAGTCTTCCTCTAGGAAGCTATGGAATCGCTACTTAGTGATAAGGAG
>JAGMVL010001393.1:0-45115 GCA_019202695.1 Populus x sibirica
CGAGTTTCGGATGCGGTCTTCCTCGAGGAAGCTATGGAATCGCTACTCGGTGATAAGGAGCTCGGTCGGCCAACATTTGAGTAACGGGCTAAAGGGCCTTAACTTTTGATCCCATCGTTTGATTGCGCTCAAATTTTTACACGAGTTTACGGAAGTTGTTTTTCTTGGGGGTGGGTTGATTGGTGGTTTTCCGCGGGGGTGGGTGGGGTAGGGCTACACGGTGACAACGAGCTGCGAGTCGGCCGGATTTGAGTAACGGGTCAAAAGGGCCATAACTTTTGAACCCACCGTTGGATCGCGCCTAAATTTTCACACGATTATCCGTAGTTGGTTTTCTTTGTGTTCTTGTCGAATCGCTACATGGTGACGAGGAGGTGCAGTAGGCTAGATTTGAGTAGCGGGTCAAAAGGGCCATAACTTTGGATCCGACCGTTGGATCCCAATCAAATTTTTACGAGTTTCGGATGCGGTCTTCCTCGAGGAAGCTATGGAATCGCTACTCGGTGATAAGGAGCTACAGTCGGCCAAAATTTGGTAACGGGCTAAAAGGGCCTTAACTTTTGATCCCATCGTTTGATTGCGCTCAAATTTTTACACGAGTTTACGGAGGTCGTTTTCCCTGGGGGTAGATTTGGTATCGCTACGGTGACAACGAGCTACGGTCGGCCGGATTTGAGTAACGGGTCAAAAGGGCCATAACTTTTGAACCCACCGTTGGATCGCGCCTAAATTTTCACCACGATTATCCGTAGTTGGTTTTCTTTGTGTTCTTGTCGAATCGCTACATGGTGACGAGGAGGTCTGGCGGCTAGATTTGAGTAACGGGTCAAAAGGGCCATAACTTTGGATCCGACCGTTGGATCCCAATCAAATTTTTACACGAGTTTCGGATGCGGTCTTCCTCGAGGAAGCTATGGAATCGCTACTCGGTGATAAGGAGCTGCAGTCGGCCAAAATTTGGTAACGGGCTAAAAGGGCCTTAACTTTTGATCCCATCGTTTGATTGCGCTCAAATTTTTACACGAGTTTACGGAGGTCGTTTTCCACAGGGGTAGATTTGGTATCGCTACACGGTGACAACGAGCTACGGTCGGCCAGATTTGAGTAACGGGTCAAAAGGGCCATAACTTTTGAACCCACCGTTGGATCGCGCCTAAATTTTCACACGATTATCGTAGTTGGTTTTCTTTGTGTTGCGTCGAATCGCTACATGGTGACGAGGAGGTACGCGGCTAGATTTGAGTAACGGGTCAAAAGGGCCATAACTTTGGATCCGACCGTTGGATCCCAATCAAATTTTTACACGAGTTTCGGATGCGGTCTTCCTCGAGGAAGCTATGGAATCGCTACTCGGTGATAAGGAGCTACAGTCGGCCAAAATTTGAGTAACGGGCTAAAAAGGGCCTTAACTTTTGATCCCATCGTTTGATTGCGCTCAAATTTTTACACGAGTTTACGGAGGTCGTTTTCCCTGGGGGTAGATTTGGTATCGCTACACGGTGACAACGAGCTGCGGTCGGCCGGATTTGAGTAACGGGTCAAAAGGGCCATAACTTTTGAACCCACCGTTGGATCGCGCCTAAATTTTCACACGATTATCCGTAGTTGGTTTTTCTTTGTGTTACTTGTCGAATCGCTACATGGTGACGAGGAGGTGCGGGGCTAGATTTGAGTAACGGGTCAAAAGGGCCATAACTTTGGATCCGGCCGTTGGATCCCAATCAAATTTTTACACGAGTTTCGGATGCGGTCTTCCTCGAGGAAGCTATGGAATCGCTACTCGGTGATAAGGAGCTACGAGTCGGCCAAAATTTGGTAACGGGCTAAAAGGGCCTTAACTTTTGATCCCATCGTTTGATTGCGCTCAAATTTTTACACGAGTTTACAGGAGGTCGTTTTCCCTGGGGTAGATTTGGTATCGCTACACGGTGACAACGAGCTACGGTCGGCGGATTTGAGTAACGGGTCAAAAGGGCCATAACTTTTGAACCCACCGTTGGATCGCGCCTAAATTTTCACACGATTATCCGTAGTTGGTTTTCTTTGTGTTCTTGTCGAATCGCTACATGGTGACGAGGAGGTCAGCGGCTAGATTTGAGTAACGGGTCAAAAGGGCCATAACTTTGGATCAGCCGTTGGATCCCAATCAAATTTTTACACGAGTTTCGGATGCGGTCTTCCTCGAGGAAGCTATGGAATCGCTACTCGGTGATAAGGAGCTACACAGTCGGCCGCACTTGAGTAACGGGCTAAAAGGGCCTTAACTTTTGATCCCATCGTTTGATTGCGCTCAAATTTTTACACGAGTTTACGGAGGTCGTTTTCCCCTGGGGGTAGATTTGGTATCGCTACACGGTGACAACGAGCTACGGTCGGCCGGATTTGAGTAACGGGTCAAAAGGGCCATAACTTTTGAACCCACCGTTGGATCGCGCCTAAATTTTCACACGATTATCCGTAGTTGGTTTTCTTTGTGTTCTTGTCGAATCGCTACATGGTGACGAGGAGGTCGGCGGCTAGATTTGAGTAACGGGTCAAAAGGGCCATAACTTTGGATCCGACCGTTGGATCCCAATCAAATTTTTACACGAGTTTCCGGATGCGGTCTTCCTCGAGGAAGCTATGGAATCGCTACTCGGTGATAAGGAGCTACAGTCGGCCAAAATTTGGTAACGGGCTAAAAGGGCCTTAACTTTTGATCCCATCGTTTGATTGCGCTCAAATTTTTACACGAGTTTACGGAGGTCGTTTTCCCTGGGGGTAGATTTGGTATCGCTACGGTGACAACGAGCTACGGTCGGCCGGATTTGAGTAACGGGTCAAAAGGGCCATAACTTTTGAACCCACCGTTGGATCGCGCCTAAATTTTCACACGATTATCCGTAGTTGGTTTTTCTTTGTGTTCTTGTCGAATCGCTACATGGTGACGAGGAGGTCGGGCGGCTAGATTTGAGTAACGGGTCAAAAGGGCCATAACTTTGGATCCGGCCGTTGGATCCCAATCAAATTTTTACACGAGTTTCGGATGCGGTCTTCCTCGAGGAAGCTATGGAATCGCTACTCGGTGATAAGGAGCTGCAGTCGGCCAAAATTTGGTAACGGGCTAAAAGGGCCTTAACTTTTGATCCCATCGTTTGATTGCGCTCAAATTTTTACACGAGTTTACAGGAGGTCGTTTTCCATGGGGGTAGATTTGGTATCGCTACACGGTGACAACGAGCTACGGTCGGCAATTTGAGTAACGGGTCAAAAGGGCCATAACTTTTGAACCCACCGTTGGATCGCGCCTAAATTTTCACACGATTATCCGTAGTTGGTTTTCTTTGTGTTGCTTGTCGAATCGCTACATGGTGACGAGGAGGTCGGCGGCTAGATTTGAGTAACGGGTCAAAAGGGCCATAACTTTGGATCCGACCGTTGGATCCCAATCAAATTTTTACACGAGTTTCGGATGCGGTCTTCCTCGAGGAAGCTATGGAATCGCTACTCGGTGATAAGGAGCTGCAGTCGGCCGCAAAATTTGAGTAACGGGCTAAAGGGCCTTAACTTTTGATCCCATCGTTTGATTGCGCTCAAATTTTTACACGAGTTTACGGAGGTCGTTTTCCCTGGGGGTAGATTTGGTATCGCTACACGGTGACAACGAGCTAGCGGTCGGCGAGATTTGAGTAACGGGTCAAAAGGGCCATAACTTTTGAACCCACCGTTGGATCGCGCCTAAATTTTCACACGATTATCGTAGTTGGTTTTCTTTGTGTTCTTGTCGAATCGCTACATGGTGACGGAGGAGGTCGCTAGAGCGGCCAGATTTGAGTAACGGGTCAAAAGGGCCATAACTTTGGATCCGACCGTTGGATCCCAATCAAATTTTTACACGAGTTTTCGGATGCGGTCTTCCTCGAGGAAGCTATGGAATCGCTACTCGGTGATAAGGAGCTACAGTCGGCCAAAATTTGAGTAACGGGCTAAAAGGGCCTTAACTTTTGATCCCATCGTTTGATTGCGCTCAAATTTTTACACGAGTTTACGGAGGTCGTTTTCCATGGGGGTAGATTTGGTATCGCTACACGGTGACAACGAGCTACAGTCGGCCAGATTTGAGTAACGGGTCAAAAGGGCCATAACTTTTGAACCCACCGTTGGATCGCGCCTAAATTTTCACACGATTATCCGTAGTTGGTTTTCTTTGTGTTGCTATCTCGAATCGCTACATGGTGACGAGGAGGTGCAGTCGGCCAGATTTGAGTAACGGGTCAAAAGGGCCGTGTATAACTTTGGATCAGGCTACGTTGGATCCCAATCAAATTTTACGTTTTACAAGAGAGTTTTCGGATGCGGTCTTCCTCGAGGAAGCTATGGAATCGCTACTCGGTGATAAGGAGCTACAGTCGGCCAAAATTTGAGTAACGGGCAAAAGGGCCTTAACTTTTGATCCCATCGTTTGATTGCGCTCAAATTTTTACACGAGTTTACGGAGGTCGTTTTCCACGGGGGTAGATTTGGTATCGCTACACGGTGACAACGAGCTACGGTCGGCCGAGATTTGAGTAACGGGTCAAAAGGGCCATAACTTTTGAACCCACCGTTGGATCGCGCCTAAATTTTCACACGATTATCCGTAGTTGGTTTTCTTTGTATTCTTGTCGAATCGCTACATGGTGACGACGGAAGGTCGGAGCGTAGGCCAGATTTGAGTAACGGGTCAAAAGGGCCATAACTTTGGATCCGACCGTTGGATCCCAATCAAATTTTTACACGAGTTTCGGATGCGGTCTTCCTCGAGGAAGCTATGGAATCGCTACTCGGTGATAAGGAGCTCAGTCGGCCAAAATTTGGTAACGGGCTAAAAGGGCCTTAACTTTTGATCCCATCGTTTGATTGCGCTCAAATTTTTACACGAGTTTACGGAGG
Source organism: Populus x sibirica (assembly GCA_019202695.1). NCBI lineage: Eukaryota > Viridiplantae > Streptophyta > Magnoliopsida > Malpighiales > Salicaceae > Populus > Populus x sibirica. The sequence goes on from JAGMVL010001393.1 coordinate 4,912, forward strand.
TCGTTTTCCCTGGGGGTAGATTTGGTATCGCTACACGGTGACAACGAGCTGCAGTCGGCCGGATTTGAGTAACGGGTCAAAAGGGCCATAACTTTTGAACCCACCGTTGGATCGCGCCTAAATTTTCACACGATTATCCGTAGTTGGTTTTCTTTGTGTTCTTGTCGAATCGCTACATGGTGACGAGGAGGTCGGCGGGCTAGATTTGAGTAACGGGTTAAAAGGGCCATAACTTTGGATCCGTAGTTGGATCCCAATCAAATTTTTACACGAGTTTCGGATGCGGTCTTCCTCGAGGAAGCTATGGAATCGCTACTCGGTGATAAGGAGCTACTAGTCGGCCAAAATTTGAGTAACGGGCTAAAAAGGGCCTTAACTTTTGATCCCATCGTTTGATTGCGCTCAAATTTTTACACGAGTTTACGGAGGTCGTTTTCCATGGGGGTAGATTTGGTATCGCTACACGGTGACAACGAGCTACGGTCGGCCCGGATTTGAGTAACGGGTCAAAAGGGCCATAACTTTTGAACCCACCGTTGGATCGCGCCTAAATTTTCACACGATTATCCGTAGTTGGTTTTCTTTGTGTTGCTTGTCGAATCGCTACATGGTGACGAGGAGGTCGGCGGCTAGATTTGAGTAACGGGTTAAAAGGGCCATAACTTTGGATCCGCCGTTGGATCCCAATCAAATTTTTACACGAGTTTTCGGATGCGGTCTTCCTCGAGGAAGCTATGGAATCGCTACTCGGTGATAAGGAGCTACAGTCGGCCAAAATTTGGTAACGGGCTAAAAGGGCCTTAACTTTTGATCCCATCGTTTGATTGCGCTCAAATTTTTACACGAGTTTACGGGAGGTCGTTTTCCATGGGGGTAGATTTGGTATCGCTACACGGTGACAACGAGCTGCAGTCGGCCAGATTTGAGTAACGGGTCAAAAGGGCCATAACTTTTGAACCCACCGTTGGATCGCGCCTAAATTTTCACACGATTATCCGTAGTTGGTTTTCTTTGTGTTATTGTCGAATCGCTACATGGTGACGAGGAGGTGCGGCGGCTAGATTTGAGTAACGGGTCAAAAGGGCCATAACTTTGGATCCGACCGTTGGATCCCAATCAAATTTTTACACGAGTTTCGGATGCGGTCTTCCTCGAGGAAGCTATGGAATCGCTACTCGGTGATAAGGAGCTCCAGTCGGCCGCACTTGAGTAACGGGCTAAAAGGGCCTTAACTTTTGATCCCATCGTTTGATTGCGCTCAAATTTTTACACGAGTTTACGGAGGTCGTTTTCCCTGGGGGTAGATTTGGTATCGCTACACGGTGACAACGAGCTACGAGTCGGCCGGATTTGAGTAACGGGTCAAAAGGGCCATAACTTTTGAACCCACCGTTGGATCGCGCCTAAATTTTCACACGATTATCCGTAGTTGGTTTTCTTTGTGTTCTTGTCGAATCGCTACATGGTGACGGAGGAGGCTGCGCCGGATTTGAGTAACGGGTAAAAGGGCCATAACTTTGGATCCGGCCGTTGGATCCCAATCAAATTTTTACACGAGTTTTCGGATGCGGTCTTCCTCGAGGAAGCTATGGAATCGCTACTCGGTGATAAGGAGCTACAGTCGGCCAAAATTTGAGTAACGGGCTAAAAGGGCCTTAACTTTTGATCCCATCGTTTGATTGCGCTCAAATTTTTACACGAGTTTACGGAGGTCGTTTTCCATGGGGGTAGATTTGGTATCGCTACACGGTGACAACGAGCTGGACTGAAATTTGAGTAACGGGTCAAAAGGGCCATAACTTTTGAACCCACCGTTGGATCGCGCCTAAATTTTCACACGATTATCCGTAGTTGGTTTTTCTTTGTGTTTCTTGTCGAATCGCTACATGGTGACGAGGAGGTGCGCGGCTAGATTTGAGTAACGGGTCAAAAGGGCCATAACTTTGGATCCGACCGTTGGATCCCAATCAAATTTTTACACGAGTTTCGGATGCGGTCTTCCTCGAGGAAGCTATGGAATCGCTACTCGGTGATAAGGAGCTACGGTCGGCCAAAATTTGGTAACGGGCTAAAAGGGCCTTAACTTTTGATCCCATCGTTTGATTGCGCTCAAATTTTTCACGAGTTTACGGAGGTCGTTTTCCACGGGGGTAGATTTGGTATCGCTACACGGTGACAACGAGCTACGGTCGGCCAGATTTGAGTAACGGGTCAAAAGGGCCATAACTTTTGAACCCACCGTTGGATCGCGCCTAAATTTTCACACGATTATCCGTAGTTGGTTTTCTTTGTGTTGTCGAATCGCTACATGGTGACGAGGAGGTCGGCGGCTAGATTTGAGTAACGGGTCAAAAGGGCCATAACTTTGGATCCGCCGTTGGATCCCAATCAAATTTTTACACGAGTTTTCGGATGCGGTCTTCCTCGAGGAAGCTATGGAATCGCTACTCGGTGATAAGGAGCTCACAGTCGGCCAAAATTTGAGTAACGGGCTAAAGGGCCTTAACTTTTGATCCCATCGTTTGATTGCGCTCAAATTTTTACACGAGTTTACGGAGGTCGTTTTCCATGGGGGTAGATTTGGTATCGCTACACGGTGACAACGAGCTGCGGTCGGCGAGATTTGAGTAACGGGTCAAAAGGGCCATAACTTTTGAACCCACCGTTGGATCGCGCCTAAATTTTCACACGATTATCCGTAGTTGGTTTTCTTTGTGTTCTTGTCGAATCGCTACATGGTGACGAGGAGGTCGGCGGCTAGATTTGAGTAACGGGTCAAAAGGGCCATAACTTTGGATCCGACCGTTGGATCCCAATCAAATTTTTCACGAGTTTCGGATGCGGTCTTCCTCGAGGAAGCTATGGAATCGCTACTCGGTGATAAGGAGCTACAGTCGGCCAAAATTTGGTAACGGGCTAAAAGGGCCTTAACTTTTGATCCCATCGTTTGATTGCGCTCAAATTTTTACACGAGTTTACGGAGGTCGTTTTCCCTGGGGGTAGATTTGGTATCGCTACACGGTGACAACGAGCTACAGTCGGCGAGATTTGAGTAACGGGTCAAAAGGGCCATAACTTTTGAACCCACCGTTGGATCGCGCCTAAATTTTCACACGATTATCCGTAGTTGGTTTTCTTTGTGTTACTTGTCGAATCGCTACATGGTGACGAGGAGGTCGTAGGCGGCTAGATTTGAGTAACGGGTCAAAAGGGCCATAACTTTGGATCCGACCGTTGGATCCCAATCAAATTTTTACACGAGTTTCGGATGCGGTCTTCCTCGAGGAAGCTATGGAATCGCTACTCGGTGATAAGGAGCTACAGTCGGCCAGCATTTGAGTAACGGGCTAAAAGGGCCTTAACTTTTGATCCCATCGTTTGATTGCGCTCAAATTTTTACACGAGTTTACGGAGGTCGTTTTCCATGGGGGTAGATTTGGTATCGCTACACGGTGACAACGAGCTACAGTCGGCGAGATTTGAGTAACGGGTCAAAAGGGCCATAACTTTTGAACCCACCGTTGGATCGCGCCTAAATTTTCACACGATTATCCGTAGTTGGTTTTCTTTGTGTTTTTGTCGAATCGCTACATGGTGACGAGGAGGTCGGCGCGGCTAGATTTGAGTAACGGGTCAAAAGGGCCATAACTTTGGATCCGACCGTTGGATCCCAATCAAATTTTTACGAGTTTCGGATGCGGTCTTCCTCGAGGAAGCTATGGAATCGCTACTCGGTGATAAGGAGCTCGGTCGGCCAAAATTTGAGTAACGGGCTAAAAGGGCCTTAACTTTTGATCCCATCGTTTGATTGCGCTCAAATTTTTACACGAGTTTACGGAGGTCGTTTTCCCTGGGGGTAGATTTGGTATCGCTACACGGTGACAACGAGCTACGGTCGGCCGGATTTGAGTAACGGGTCAAAAGGGCCATAACTTTTGAACCCACCGTTGGATCGCGCCTAAATTTTCACACGATTATCCGTAGTTGGTTTTCTTTGTGTTCTTGTCGAATCGCTACATGGTGACGAGGAGGTCGGCGGCTAGATTTGAGTAACGGGTAAAAGGGCCATAACTTTGGATCCGACCGTTGGATCCCAATCAAATTTTTACACGAGTTTCGGATGCGGTCTTCCTCGAGGAAGCTATGGAATCGCTACTCGGTGATAAGGAGCTACAGTCGGCCAAAATTTGGTAACGGGCTAAAAGGGCCTTAACTTTTGATCCCATCGTTTGATTGCGCTCAAATTTTTACACGAGTTTACGGAGGTCGTTTTCCCTGGGGGTAGATTTGGTATCGCTACACGGTGACAACGAGCTACGGTCGGCCGGATTTGAGTAACGGGTCAAAAGGGCCATAACTTTTGAACCCACCGTTGGATCGCGCCTAAATTTTCACACGATTATCCGTAGTTGGTTTTCTTTGTGTTTCTGTCGAATCGCTACATGGTGACGAGGAGGTCAGCGGCTAGATTTGAGTAACGGGTCAAAAGGGCCATAACTTTGGATCCGACCGTTGGATCCCAATCAAATTTTTACACGAGTTTCGGATGCGGTCTTCCTCGAGGAAGCTATGGAATCGCTACTCGGTGATAAGGAGCTACAGTCGGCCAAAATTTGGTAACGGGCTAAAAGGGCCTTAACTTTTGATCCCATCGTTTGATTGCGCTCAAATTTTTACACGAGTTTACGGGAGGTCGTTTTCCATGGGGGTAGATTTGGTATCGCTACACGGTGACAACGAGCTACGGTCGGCCCGGATTTGAGTAACGGGTCAAAAGGGCCATAACTTTTGAACCCACCGTTGGATCGCGCCTAAATTTTCACACGATTATCCGTAGTTGGTTTTCTTTGTGTTTCTTGTCGAATCGCTACATGGTGACGAGGAGGTCGGCGGCTAGATTTGAGTAACGGGTCAAAAGGGCCATAACTTTGGATCCGACCGTTGGATCCCAATCAAATTTTTACACGAGTTTCCGGATGCGGTCTTCCTCGAGGAAGCTATGGAATCGCTACTCGGTGATAAGGAGCTACAGTCGGCCAAAATTTGAGTAACGGGCTAAAAGGGCCTTAACTTTTGATCCCATCGTTTGATTGCGCTCAAATTTTTACACGAGTTTACGGAGGTCGTTTTCCACAGGGGTAGATTTGGTATCGCTACACGGTGACAACGAGCTGCAGTCGGCCAATTTGAGTAACGGGTCAAAAGGGCCATAACTTTTGAACCCACCGTTGGATCGCGCCTAAATTTTCACACGATTATCCGTAGTTGGTTTTCTTTGTGTTCTTGTCGAATCGCTACATGGTGACGAGGAGGTCGGCGGCTAGATTTGAGTAACGGGTCAAAAGGGCCATAACTTTGGATCCGACCGTTGGATCCCAATCAAATTTTTACGAGTTTCGGATGCGGTCTTCCTCGAGGAAGCTATGGAATCGCTACTCGGTGATAAGGAGCTACAGTCGGCCAAAATTTGGTAACGGGCTAAAAGGGCCTTAACTTTTGATCCCATCGTTTGATTGCGCTCAAATTTTTCACGAGTTTACGGAGGTCGTTTTCCATGGGGGTAGATTTGGTATCGCTACACGGTGACAACGAGCTACGGTCGGCGATTTGAGTAACGGGTCAAAAGGGCCATAACTTTTGAACCCACCGTTGGATCGCGCCTAAATTTTCACACGATTATCCGTAGTTGGTTTTCTTTGTGTTCTTGTCGAATCGCTACATGGTGACGAGGAGGTCGGCGGCTAGATTTGAGTAACGGGTCAAAAGGGCCATAACTTTGGATCCGACCGTTGGATCCCAATCAAATTTTTACACGAGTTTTCGGATGCGGTCTTCCTCGAGGAAGCTATGGAATCGCTACTCGGTGATAAGGAGCTCAGTCGGCCAAAATTTGGTAACGGGCTAAAAGGGCCTTAACTTTTGATCCCATCGTTTGATTGCGCTCAAATTTTTACACGAGTTTACGGAGGTCGTTTTCCATGGGGGTAGATTTGGTATCGCTACACGGTGACAACGAGCTACAGTCGGCCGGATTTGAGTAACGGGTCAAAAGGGCCATAACTTTTGAACCCACCGTTGGATCGCGCCTAAATTTTCACACGATTATCCGTAGTTGGTTTTCTTTGTGTTCTTGTCGAATCGCTACATGGTGACGAGGAGGTGCGGCCGGCTAGATTTGAGTAACGGGTCAAAAGGGCCATAACTTTGGATCGGCCGTTGGATCCCAATCAAATTTTTACACGAGTTTTCGGATGCGGTCTTCCTCGAGGAAGCTATGGAATCGCTACTCGGTGATAAGGAGCTCACAGTCGGCCAAAATTTGGTAACGGGCTAAAAGGGCCTTAACTTTTGATCCCATCGTTTGATTGCGCTCAAATTTTTACACGAGTTTACGGAGGTCGTTTTCCATGGGGGTAGATTTGGTATCGCTACACGGTGACAACGAGCTGCAGTCGGCAATTTGAGTAACGGGTCAAAAGGGCCATAACTTTTGAACCCACCGTTGGATCGCGCCTAAATTTTCACACGATTATCCGTAGTTGGTTTTCTTTGTGTTCTTGTCGAATCGCTACATGGTGACGAGGAGGTCGCGGCTAGATTTGAGTAACGGGTCAAAAGGGCCATAACTTTGGATCCGACCGTTGGATCCCAATCAAATTTTTACACGAGTTTCGGATGCGGTCTTCCTCGAGGAAGCTATGGAATCGCTACTCGGTGATAAGGAGCTCCGGTCGGCCAAAATTTGGTAACGGGCTAAAAGGGCCTTAACTTTTGATCCCATCGTTTGATTGCGCTCAAATTTTTACACGAGTTTACGGAGGTCGTTTTCCCTGGGGGTAGATTTGGTATCGCTACACGGTGACAACGAGCTACGGTCGGCCAGATTTGAGTAACGGGTCAAAAGGGCCATAACTTTTGAACCCACCGTTGGATCGCGCCTAAATTTTCACACGATTATCCGTAGTTGGTTTTCTTTGTGTTTTGTCGAATCGCTACATGGTGACGAGGAGGTCGGCGGCTAGATTTGAGTAACGGGTCAAAAGGGCCATAACTTTGGATCCGACCGTTGGATCCCAATCAAATTTTTACACGAGTTTCGGATGCGGTCTTCCTCGAGGAAGCTATGGAATCGCTACTCGGTGATAAGGAGCTACAGTCGGCCAAAATTTGGTAACGGGCTAAAAGGGCCTTAACTTTTGATCCCATCGTTTGATTGCGCTCAAATTTTTACACGAGTTTACGGAGGTCGTTTTCCATGGGGGTAGATTTGGTATCGCTACACGGTGACAACGAGCTACGGTCGGCCGGATTTGAGTAACGGGTCAAAAGGGCCATAACTTTTGAACCCACCGTTGGATCGCGCCTAAATTTTCACACGATTATCCGTAGTTGGTTTTCTTTGTGTTTCTTGTCGAATCGCTACATGGTGACGAGGAGGTCGGCGGCTAGATTTGAGTAACGGGTCAAAAGGGCCATAACTTTGGATCCGGCCGTTGGATCCCAATCAAATTTTTACACGAGTTTCGGATGCGGTCTTCCTCGAGGAAGCTATGGAATCGCTACTCGGTGATAAGGAGCTGCAGTCGGCCAAAATTTGGTAACGGGCTAAAAGGGCCTTAACTTTTGATCCCATCGTTTGATTGCGCTCAAATTTTTACACGAGTTTACGGAGGTCGTTTTCCCTGGGGGTAGATTTGGTATCGCTACACGGTGACAACGAGCTGCGGTCGGCCGGATTTGAGTAACGGGTCAAAAGGGCCATAACTTTTGAACCCACCGTTGGATCGCGCCTAAATTTTCACACGATTATCCGTAGTTGGTTTTCTTTGTGTTCTTGTCGAATCGCTACATGGTGACGAGGAGGTGCGGCGGCTAGATTTGAGTAACGGGTCAAAAGGGCCATAACTTTGGATCGACCGTTGGATCCCAATCAAATTTTTACACGAGTTTTCGGATGCGGTCTTCCTCGAGGAAGCTATGGAATCGCTACTCGGTGATAAGGAGCTGCACAGTCGGCCAAAATTTGAGTAACGGGCTAAAAGGGCCTTAACTTTTGATCCCATCGTTTGATTGCGCTCAAATTTTTACACGAGTTTACGGAGGTCGTTTTCCATGGGGGTAGATTTGGTATCGCTACACGGTGACAACGAGCTACGGTCGGCCGGATTTGAGTAACGGGTCAAAAGGGCCATAACTTTTGAACCCACCGTTGGATCGCGCCTAAATTTTCACACGATTATCCGTAGTTGGTTTTCTTTGTGTTCTTGTCGAATCGCTACATGGTGACGAGGAGGTCGGCGGCTAGATTTGAGTAACGGGTCAAAAGGGCCATAACTTTGGATCCGACCGTTGGATCCCAATCAAATTTTTACACGAGTTTCGGATGCGGTCTTCCTCGAGGAAGCTATGGAATCGCTACTCGGTGATAAGGAGCTCAGTCGGCCAAAATTTGGTAACGGGCTAAAAGGGCCTTAACTTTTGATCCCATCGTTTGATTGCGCTCAAATTTTTACACGAGTTTACGGAGGTCGTTTTCCCTGGGGGTAGATTTGGTATCGCTACACGGTGACAACGAGCTACGGTCGGCCGGATTTGAGTAACGGGTCAAAAGGGCCATAACTTTTGAACCCACCGTTGGATCGCGCCTAAATTTTCACACGATTATCCGTAGTTGGTTTTCTTTGTGTTTACGTCGAATCGCTACATGGTGACGAGGAGGTCGGCCGGCTAGATTTGAGTAACGGGTCAAAAGGGCCATAACTTTGGATCCGACCGTTGGATCCCAATCAAATTTTTACACGAGTTTCGGATGCGGTCTTCCTCGAGGAAGCTATGGAATCGCTACTCGGTGATAAGGAGCTACAGTCGGCCAAAATTTGGTAACGGGCTAAAAAGGGCCTTAACTTTTGATCCCATCGTTTGATTGCGCTCAAATTTTTACACGAGTTTACGGAGGTCGTTTTCCCTGGGGGTAGATTTGGTATCGCTACACGGTGACAACGAGCTACGGTCGGCCAGATTTGAGTAACGGGTCAAAAGGGCCATAACTTTTGAACCCACCGTTGGATCGCGCCTAAATTTTCACACGATTATCCGTAGTTGGTTTTCTTTGTGTTCTTGTCGAATCGCTACATGGTGACGAGGAGGTGCGGCGGCTAGATTTGAGTAACGGGTCAAAAGGGCCATAACTTTGGATCCGACCGTTGGATCCCAATCAAATTTTTACACGAGTTTCGGATGCGGTCTTCCTCGAGGAAGCTATGGAATCGCTACTCGGTGATAAGGAGCTACAGTCGGCCAAAATTTGGTAACGGGCTAAAAGGGCCTTAACTTTTGATCCCATCGTTTGATTGCGCTCAAATTTTTACACGAGTTTACGGAGGTCGTTTTCCATGGGGAGGTAGATTTGGTATCGCTACACGGTGACAACGAGCTACAGTCGGCCGGATTTGAGTAACGGGTCAAAAGGGCCATAACTTTTGAACCCACCGTTGGATCGCGCCTAAATTTTCACACGATTATCCGTAGTTGGTTTTCTTTGTGTTACTTGTCGAATCGCTACATGGTGACGAGGAGGTCGGCGGCTAGATTTGAGTAACGGGTCAAAAGGGCCATAACTTTGGATCGGCCGTTGGATCCCAATCAAATTTTTACACGAGTTTTCGGATGCGGTCTTCCTCGAGGAAGCTATGGAATCGCTACTCGGTGATAAGGAGCTACAGTCGGCCAAAATTTGGTAACGGGCTAAAAGGGCCTTAACTTTTGATCCCATCGTTTGATTGCGCTCAAATTTTTACACGAGTTTACGGAGGTCGTTTTCCCTGGGGCTAGATTTGGTATCGCTACACGGTGACAACGAGCTACGGTCGGCCAGATTTGAGTAACGGGTCAAAAGGGCCATAACTTTTGAACCCACCGTTGGATCGCGCCTAAATTTTCACACGATTATCCGTAGTTGGTTTTCTTTGTGTTCTTGTCGAATCGCTACATGGTGACGAGGAGGTCTGGCGGCTAGATTTGAGTAACGGGTCAAAAGGGCCATAACTTTGGATCCGACCGTTGGATCCCAATCAAATTTTTACACGAGTTTCGGATGCGGTCTTCCTCGAGGAAGCTATGGAATCGCTACTCGGTGATAAGGAGCTGCAGTCGGCCAAAATTTGGTAACGGGCTAAAAGGGCCTTAACTTTTGATCCCATCGTTTGATTGCGCTCAAATTTTTACACGAGTTTACGGAGGTCGTTTTCCCTGGGGGTAGATTTGGTATCGCTACACGGTGACAACGAGCTACAGTCGGCCGGATTTGAGTAACGGGTCAAAAGGGCCATAACTTTTGAACCCACCGTTGGATCGCGCCTAAATTTTCACACGATTATCCGTAGTTGGTTTTCTTTTGTGTTCTTGTCGAATCGCTACATGGTGACGGAGGAGGCGGCGGCTAGATTTGAGTAACGGGTCAAAAGGGCCATAACTTTGGATCCGACCGTTGGATCCCAATCAAATTTTTACACGAGTTTCCGGATGCGGTCTTCCTCGAGGAAGCTATGGAATCGCTACTCGGTGATAAGGAGCTACAGTCGGCCAAAATTTGGTAACGGGCTAAAAGGGCCTTAACTTTTGATCCCATCGTTTGATTGCGCTCAAATTTTTACACGAGTTTACGGAGGTCGTTTTCCCTGGGGGTAGATTTGGTATCGCTACACGGTGACAACGAGCTACAGTCGGCCGGATTTGAGTAACGGGTCAAAAGGGCCATAACTTTTGAACCCACCGTTGGATCGCGCCTAAATTTTCACACGATTATCCGTAGTTGGTTTTCTTTGTGTTCTTGTCGAATCGCTACATGGTGACGAGGAGGTCGGCGGCTAGATTTGAGTAACGGGTCAAAAGGGCCATAACTTTGGATCCGACCGTTGGATCCCAATCAAATTTTTACACGAGTTTCGGATGCGGTCTTCCTCGAGGAAGCTATGGAATCGCTACTCGGTGATAAGGAGCTGCAGTCGGCCAAAATTTGGTAACGGGCTAAAAGGGCCTTAACTTTTGATCCCATCGTTTGATTGCGCTCAAATTTTTACACGAGTTTACGGAGGTCGTTTTCCCATGGGGGTAGATTTGGTATCGCTACACGGTGACAACGAGCTGCAGTCGGCCGGATTTGAGTAACGGGTCAAAAGGGCCATAACTTTTGAACCCACCGTTGGATCGCGCCTAAATTTTCACACGATTATCCGTAGTTGGTTTTCTTTGTGTTCTTGTCGAATCGCTACATGGTGACGAGGAGGTCGGCGGCTAGATTTGAGTAACGGGTCAAAAGGGCCATAACTTTGGATCCGACCGTTGGATCCCAATCAAATTTTTACACGAGTTTCGGATGCGGTCTTCCTCGAGGAAGCTATGGAATCGCTACTCGGTGATAAGGAGCTACAGTCGGCCAAAATTTGGTAACGGGCTAAAAGGGCCTTAACTTTTGATCCCATCGTTTGATTGCGCTCAAATTTTTACACGAGTTTACGGAGGTCGTTTTCCCTGGGGGTAGATTTGGTATCGCTACACGGTGACAACGAGCTGCAGTCGGCCAATTTGAGTAACGGGTCAAAAGGGCCATAACTTTTGAACCCACCGTTGGATCGCGCCTAAATTTTCACACGATTATCCGTAGTTGGTTTTCTTTGTGTTTCTGTCGAATCGCTACATGGTGACGAGGAGGTCGGCGGCTAGATTTGAGTAACGGGTCAAAAGGGCCATAACTTTGGATCCGACCGTTGGATCCCAATCAAATTTTTACACGAGTTTCGGATGCGGTCTTCCTCGAGGAAGCTATGGAATCGCTACTCGGTGATAAGGAGCTACAGTCGGCCAAAATTTGGTAACGGGCTAAAAGGGCCTTAACTTTTGATCCCATCGTTTGATTGCGCTCAAATTTTTACACGAGTTTACGGAGGTCGTTTTCCATGGGGGTAGATTTGGTATCGCTACACGGTGACAACGAGCTGCGGTCGGCCGGATTTGAGTAACGGGTCAAAAGGGCCATAACTTTTGAACCCACCGTTGGATCGCGCCTAAATTTTCACACGATTATCCGTAGTTGGTTTTCTTTGTGTTCTTGTCGAATCGCTACATGGTGACGAGGAGGTCGGCGGCTAGATTTGAGTAACGGGTCAAAAGGGCCATAACTTTGGATCCGACCGTTGGATCCCAATCAAATTTTTCACGAGTTTCGGATGCGGTCTTCCTCGAGGAAGCTATGGAATCGCTACTCGGTGATAAGGAGCTACAGTCGGCCAAAATTTGGTAACGGGCTAAAAGGGCCTTAACTTTTGATCCCATCGTTTGATTGCGCTCAAATTTTTACACGAGTTTACGGAGGTCGTTTTCCCTGGGGGTAGATTTGGTATCGCTACACGGTGACAACGAGCTACAGTCGGCCGGATTTGAGTAACGGGTCAAAAGGGCCATAACTTTTGAACCCACCGTTGGATCGCGCCTAAATTTTCACACGATTATCCGTAGTTGGTTTTCTTTGTGTTTCTTGTCGAATCGCTACATGGTGACGAGGAGGTCGGCGGCTAGATTTGAGTAACGGGTCAAAAGGGCCATAACTTTGGATCCGGCCGTTGGATCCCAATCAAATTTTTACACGAGTTTCCGGATGCGGTCTTCCTCGAGGAAGCTATGGAATCGCTACTCGGTGATAAGGAGCTACAGTCGGCCAAAATTTGGTAACGGGCTAAAAGGGCCTTAACTTTTGATCCCATCGTTTGATTGCGCTCAAATTTTTACACGAGTTTACGGAGGTCGTTTTCCCTGGGGGTAGATTTGGTATCGCTACACGGTGACAACGAGCTACAGTCGGCCGGATTTGAGTAACGGGTCAAAAGGGCCATAACTTTTGAACCCACCGTTGGATCGCGCCTAAATTTTCACACGATTATCCGTAGTTGGTTTTCTTTGTGTTCTTGTCGAATCGCTACATGGTGACGAGGAGGTGCGGCGGCTAGATTTGAGTAACGGGTCAAAAGGGCCATAACTTTGGATCCGACCGTTGGATCCCAATCAAATTTTTACACGAGTTTCGGATGCGGTCTTCCTCGAGGAAGCTATGGAATCGCTACTCGGTGATAAGGAGCTACAGTCGGCCAAAATTTGGTAACGGGCTAAAAGGGCCTTAACTTTTGATCCCATCGTTTGATTGCGCTCAAATTTTTACACGAGTTTACGGAGGTCGTTTTCCCCTGGGGGTAGATTTGGTATCGCTCACGGTGACAACGAGCTACAGTCGGCAGATTTGAGTAACGGGTCAAAAGGGCCATAACTTTTGAACCCACCGTTGGATCGCGCCTAAATTTTCACACGATTATCCGTAGTTGGTTTTCTTTGTGTTCTTGTCGAATCGCTACATGGTGACGAGGAGGTCGGCGGCTAGATTTGAGTAACGGGTCAAAAGGGCCATAACTTTGGATCCGGCCGTTGGATCCCAATCAAATTTTTACACGAGTTTCGGATGCGGTCTTCCTCGAGGAAGCTATGGAATCGCTACTCGGTGATAAGGAGCTACGGTCGGCCAAAATTTGGTAACGGGCTAAAAGGGCCTTAACTTTTGATCCCATCGTTTGATTGCGCTCAAATTTTTACACGAGTTTACGGAGGTCGTTTTCCCTGGGGGTAGATTTGGTATCGCTACACGGTGACAACGAGCTCACGGTCGGCCCGGATTTGAGTAACGGGTCAAAAGGGCCATAACTTTTGAACCCACCGTTGGATCGCGCCTAAATTTTCACACGATTATCCGTAGTTGGTTTTCTTTGTGTTCTTGTCGAATCGCTACATGGTGACGAGGAGGTCGGCGGCTAGATTTGAGTAACGGGTCAAAAGGGCCATAACTTTGGATCCGACCGTTGGATCCCAATCAAATTTTTACACGAGTTTCGGATGCGGTCTTCCTCGAGGAAGCTATGGAATCGCTACTCGGTGATAAGGAGCTACAGTCGGCCAAAATTTGGTAACGGGCTAAAAGGGCCTTAACTTTTGATCCCATCGTTTGATTGCGCTCAAATTTTTACACGAGTTTACGGAGGTCGTTTTCCCTGGGGGTAGATTTGGTATCGCTCACGGTGACAACGAGCTACGGTCGGCCGGATTTGAGTAACGGGTCAAAAGGGCCATAACTTTTGAACCCACCGTTGGATCGCGCCTAAATTTTCACACGATTATCCGTAGTTGGTTTTCTTTGTGTTCTTGTCGAATCGCTACATGGTGACGAGGAGGTCGGCGGCTAGATTTGAGTAACGGGTCAAAAGGGCCATAACTTTGGATCCGACCGTTGGATCCCAATCAAATTTTTACACGAGTTTCGGATGCGGTCTTCCTCGAGGAAGCTATGGAATCGCTACTCGGTGATAAGGAGCTACAGTCGGCCAAAATTTGGTAACGGGCTAAAAGGGCCTTAACTTTTGATCCCATCGTTTGATTGCGCTCAAATTTTTACACGAGTTTACGGGAGGTCGTTTTCCATGGGGGTAGATTTGGTATCGCTACACGGTGACAACGAGCTACAGTCGGCCAGATTTGAGTAACGGGTCAAAAGGGCCATAACTTTTGAACCCACCGTTGGATCGCGCCTAAATTTTCACACGATTATCCGTAGTTGGTTTTCTTTGTGTTTACTTGTCGAATCGCTACATGGTGACGAGGAGGTGCGGCGGCTAGATTTGAGTAACGGGTCAAAAGGGCCATAACTTTGGATCCGACCGTTGGATCCCAATCAAATTTTTACACGAGTTTCGGATGCGGTCTTCCTCGAGGAAGCTATGGAATCGCTACTCGGTGATAAGGAGCTACAGTCGGCCAAAATTTGGTAACGGGCTAAAAGGGCCTTAACTTTTGATCCCATCGTTTGATTGCGCTCAAATTTTTACACGAGTTTACGGAGGTCGTTTTCCATGGGGGTAGATTTGGTATCGCTCACGGTGACAACGAGCTACGGTCGGCCAGATTTGAGTAACGGGTCAAAAGGGCCATAACTTTTGAACCCACCGTTGGATCGCGCCTAAATTTTCACACGATTATCCGTAGTTGGTTTTCTTTGTGTTCTTGTCGAATCGCTACATGGTGACGGAGGGGTCGGCGGCTAGATTTGAGTAACGGGTCAAAAGGGCCATAACTTTGGATCGGCCGTTGGATCCCAATCAAATTTTTACACGAGTTTCGGATGCGGTCTTCCTCGAGGAAGCTATGGAATCGCTACTCGGTGATAAGGAGCTACAGTCGGCCAAAATTTGGTAACGGGCTAAAAGGGCCTTAACTTTTGATCCCATCGTTTGATTGCGCTCAAATTTTTACACGAGTTTACGGAGGTCGTTTTCCATGGGGGTAGATTTGGTATCGCTACACGTGTGACAACGAGCTACAGTCGGCGGTTTGAGTAACGGGTCAAAAGGGCCATAACTTTTGAACCCACCGTTGGATCGCGCCTAAATTTTCACACGATTATCCGTAGTTGGTTTTCTTTGTGTTCTTGTCGAATCGCTACATGGTGACGAGGAGGTGCGTAGGCTAGATTTGAGTAACGGGTCAAAAGGGCCATAACTTTGGATCCGGCCGTTGGATCCCAATCAAATTTTTACACGAGTTTCGGATGCGGTCTTCCTCGAGGAAGCTATGGAATCGCTACTCGGTGATAAGGAGCTACAGTCGGCCAAAATTTGGTAACGGGCTAAAAGGGCCTTAACTTTTGATCCCATCGTTTGATTGCGCTCAAATTTTTACACGAGTTTACGGAGGTCGTTTTCCCTGGGGGTAGATTTGGTATCGCTACACGGTGACAACGAGCTACGGTCGGCCGGATTTGAGTAACGGGTCAAAAGGGCCATAACTTTTGAACCCACCGTTGGATCGCGCCTAAATTTTCACACGATTATCCGTAGTTGGTTTTCTTTGTGTTTTGTCGAATCGCTACATGGTGACGAGGAGGTCGGCGGCTAGATTTGAGTAACGGGTCAAAAGGGCCATAACTTTGGATCCGACCGTTGGATCCCAATCAAATTTTTACACGAGTTTCGGATGCGGTCTTCCTCGAGGAAGCTATGGAATCGCTACTCGGTGATAAGGAGCTACAGTCGGCCAAAATTTGGTAACGGGCTAAAAGGGCCTTAACTTTTGATCCCATCGTTTGATTGCGCTCAAATTTTTACACGAGTTTACGGAGGTCGTTTTCCATGGGGGTAGATTTGGTATCGCTACACGGTGACAACGAGCTACGCAGTCGGCATTTGAGTAACGGGTCAAAAGGGCCATAACTTTTGAACCCACCGTTGGATCGCGCCTAAATTTTCACACGATTATCCGTAGTTGGTTTTCTTTGTGTTCTTGTCGAATCGCTACATGGTGACGAGGAGGTCGCGCCGGCTAGATTTGAGTAACGGGTCAAAAGGGCCATAACTTTGGATCCAGGCCGTTGGATCCCAATCAAATTTTTACACGAGTTTCGGATGCGGTCTTCCTCGAGGAAGCTATGGAATCGCTACTCGGTGATAAGGAGCTACGGTCGGCCAAAATTTGGTAACGGGCTAAAAGGGCCTTAACTTTTGATCCCATCGTTTGATTGCGCTCAAATTTTTACACGAGTTTACGGAGGTCGTTTTCCCTGGGGGTAGATTTGGTATCGCTACACGGTGACAACGAGCTGCAGTCGGCCAGATTTGAGTAACGGGTCAAAAGGGCCATAACTTTTGAACCCACCGTTGGATCGCGCCTAAATTTTCACACGATTATCCGTAGTTGGTTTTCTTTGTGTTCTTGTCGAATCGCTACATGGTGACGAGGAGGTCGGCGGCTAGATTTGAGTAACGGGTCAAAAGGGCCATAACTTTGGATCCGACCGTTGGATCCCAATCAAATTTTTACACGAGTTTCGGATGCGGTCTTCCTCGAGGAAGCTATGGAATCGCTACTCGGTGATAAGGAGCTCACAGTCGGCCAAATTTGGTAACGGGCTAAAAGGGCCTTAACTTTTGATCCCATCGTTTGATTGCGCTCAAATTTTTACACGAGTTTACGGAGGTCGTTTTCCATGGGGGTAGATTTGGTATCGCTACACGGTGACAACGAGCTACAGTCGGCCAGATTTGAGTAACGGGTCAAAAGGGCCATAACTTTTGAACCCACCGTTGGATCGCGCCTAAATTTTCACACGATTATCGTAGTTGGTTTTCTTTGTGTTCTCGTCGAATCGCTACATGGTGACGAGGAGGTCGGCGGCTAGATTTGAGTAACGGGTCAAAAGGGCCATAACTTTGGATCCGACCGTTGGATCCCAATCAAATTTTTACACGAGTTTCGGATGCGGTCTTCCTCGAGGAAGCTATGGAATCGCTACTCGGTGATAAGGAGCTCACAGTCGGCCAAAATTTGGTAACGGGCTAAAAGGGCCTTAACTTTTGATCCCATCGTTTGATTGCGCTCAAATTTTTACACGAGTTTACGGAGGTCGTTTTCCATGGGGGTAGATTTGGTATCGCTACGGTGACAACGAGCTACGGTCGGCGAATTTGAGTAACGGGTCAAAAGGGCCATAACTTTTGAACCCACCGTTGGATCGCGCCTAAATTTTCACACGATTATCCGTAGTTGGTTTTCTTTGTGTTTTTGTCGAATCGCTATATGGTGACGAGGAGGTCGGCGGCTAGATTTGAGTAACGGGTCAAAAGGGCCATAACTTTGGATCCGACCGTTGGATCCCAATCAAATTTTTACACGAGTTTCGGATGCGGTCTTCCTCGAGGAAGCTATGGAATCGCTACTCGGTGATAAGGAGCTCACAGTCGGCCAAAATTTGGTAACGGGCTAAAAGGGCCTTAACTTTTGATCCCATCGTTTGATTGCGCTCAAATTTTTACACGAGTTTACGGAGGTCGTTTTCCATGGGGGTAGATTTGGTATCGCTACACGGTGACAACGAGCTACAGTCGGCCGGATTTGAGTAACGGGTCAAAAGGGCCATAACTTTTGAACCCACCGTTGGATCGCGCCTAAATTTTCACACGATTATCCGTAGTTGGTTTTCTTTGTGTTTCTGTCGAATCGCTACATGGTGACGAGGAGGTCGGCGGCTAGATTTGAGTAACGGGTCAAAAGGGCCATAACTTTGGATCCGGCCGTTGGATCCCAATCAAATTTTTACACGAGTTTCCGGATGCGGTCTTCCTCGAGGAAGCTATGGAATCGCTACTCGGTGATAAGGAGCTACAGTCGGCCAAAATTTGGTAACGGGCTAAAAGGGCCTTAACTTTTGATCCCATCGTTTGATTGCGCTCAAATTTTTACACGAGTTTACGGAGGTCGTTTTCCCTGGGGGTAGATTTGGTATCGCTACACGGTGACAACGAGCTACAGTCGGCCAGATTTGAGTAACGGGTCAAAAGGGCCATAACTTTTGAACCCACCGTTGGATCGCGCCTAAATTTTCACACGATTATCCGTAGTTGGTTTTCTTTGTGTTCTTGTCGAATCGCTACATGGTGACGAGGAGGTCGGCGGCTAGATTTGAGTAACGGGTCAAAAGGGCCATAACTTTGGATCCGACCGTTGGATCCCAATCAAATTTTTACACGAGTTTCGGATGCGGTCTTCCTCGAGGAAGCTATGGAATCGCTACTCGGTGATAAGGAGCTACAGTCGGCCAAAATTTGGTAACGGGCTAAAAGGGCCTTAACTTTTGATCCCATCGTTTGATTGCGCTCAAATTTTTACACGAGTTTACGGAGGTCGTTTTCCCTGGGGGTAGATTTGGTATCGCTACACGGTGACAACGAGCTACGGTCGGCCGGATTTGAGTAACGGGTCAAAAGGGCCATAACTTTTGAACCCACCGTTGGATCGCGCCTAAATTTTCACACGATTATCCGTAGTTGGTTTTCTTTGTGTTCTTGTCGAATCGCTACATGGTGACGAGGAGGTCGGCGGCTAGATTTGAGTAACGGGTCAAAAGGGCCATAACTTTGGATCCGACCGTTGGATCCCAATCAAATTTTTACACGAGTTTCGGATGCGGTCTTCCTCGAGGAAGCTATGGAATCGCTACTCGGTGATAAGGAGCTACAGTCGGCCAAAATTTGGTAACGGGCTAAAAGGGCCTTAACTTTTGATCCCATCGTTTGATTGCGCTCAAATTTTTACACGAGTTTACGGAGGTCGTTTTCCCTGGGGGTAGATTTGGTATCGCTACACGGTGACAACGAGCTACGGTCGGCCGGATTTGAGTAACGGGTCAAAAGGGCCATAACTTTTGAACCCACCGTTGGATCGCGCCTAAATTTTCACACGATTATCCGTAGTTGGTTTTCTTTGTGTTCTTGTCGAATCGCTACATGGTGACGGAGGAGTGCGGCGGCTAGATTTGAGTAACGGGTCAAAAGGGCCATAACTTTGGATCCGACCGTTGGATCCCAATCAAATTTTTACACGAGTTTCCGGATGCGGTCTTCCTCGAGGAAGCTATGGAATCGCTACTCGGTGATAAGGAGCTACAGTCGGCCAAAATTTGGTAACGGGCTAAAAGGGCCTTAACTTTTGATCCCATCGTTTGATTGCGCTCAAATTTTTACACGAGTTTACGGAGGTCGTTTTCCCTGGGGGTAGATTTGGTATCGCTACACGGTGACAACGAGCTGCAGTCGGCCAGATTTGAGTAACGGGTCAAAAGGGCCATAACTTTTGAACCCACCGTTGGATCGCGCCTAAATTTTCACACGATTATCCGTAGTTGGTTTTCTTTGTGTTTCTGTCGAATCGCTACATGGTGACGAGGAGGTCGCGGCTAGATTTGAGTAACGGGTCAAAAGGGCCATAACTTTGGATCAGGCCGTTGGATCCCAATCAAATTTTTACACGAGTTTCGGATGCGGTCTTCCTCGAGGAAGCTATGGAATCGCTACTCGGTGATAAGGAGCTACAGTCGGCCAAAATTTGGTAACGGGCTAAAAGGGCCTTAACTTTTGATCCCATCGTTTGATTGCGCTCAAATTTTTACACGAGTTTACGGAGGTCGTTTTCCATGGGGGTAGATTTGGTATCGCTACACGGTGACAACGAGCTACGGTCGGCCGGATTTGAGTAACGGGTCAAAAGGGCCATAACTTTTGAACCCACCGTTGGATCGCGCCTAAATTTTCACACGATTATCCGTAGTTGGTTTTCTTTGTGTTCTTGTCGAATCGCTACATGGTGACGAGGAGGTCGGCGGCTAGATTTGAGTAACGGGTCAAAAGGGCCATAACTTTGGATCCGACCGTTGGATCCCAATCAAATTTTTACACGAGTTTCGGATGCGGTCTTCCTCGAGGAAGCTATGGAATCGCTACTCGGTGATAAGGAGCTACAGTCGGCCAAAATTTGGTAACGGGCTAAAAGGGCCTTAACTTTTGATCCCATCGTTTGATTGCGCTCAAATTTTTACACGAGTTTACGGAGGTCGTTTTCCCTGGGGGTAGATTTGGTATCGCTACGGTGACAACGAGCTACGGTCGGCCGGATTTGAGTAACGGGTCAAAAGGGCCATAACTTTTGAACCCACCGTTGGATCGCGCCTAAATTTTCACACGATTATCCGTAGTTGGTTTTCTTTGTGTTCTTGTCGAATCGCTACATGGTGACGAGGAGGTCGCGGCTAGATTTGAGTAACGGGTCAAAAGGGCCATAACTTTGGATCCGACCGTTGGATCCCAATCAAATTTTTACACGAGTTTCGGATGCGGTCTTCCTCGAGGAAGCTATGGAATCGCTACTCGGTGATAAGGAGCTGCAGTCGGCCAAAATTTGGTAACGGGCTAAAAGGGCCTTAACTTTTGATCCCATCGTTTGATTGCGCTCAAATTTTTACACGAGTTTACGGAGGTCGTTTTCCTGGGGGTAGATTTGGTATCGCTACACGGTGACAACGAGCTACGGTCGGGCCAATTTGAGTAACGGGTCAAAAGGGCCATAACTTTTGAACCCACCGTTGGATCGCGCCTAAATTTTCACACGATTATCCGTAGTTGGTTTTCTTTGTGTTCTTGTCGAATCGCTACATGGTGACGAGGAGGTCGGCGGCTAGATTTGAGTAACGGGTCAAAAGGGCCATAACTTTGGATCCGACCGTTGGATCCCAATCAAATTTTTACACGAGTTTCCGGATGCGGTCTTCCTCGAGGAAGCTATGGAATCGCTACTCGGTGATAAGGAGCTTTAGTCGGCCAAAATTTGGTAACGGGCTAAAAGGGCCTTAACTTTTGATCCCATCGTTTGATTGCGCTCAAATTTTTACACGAGTTTACGGAGGTCGTTTTCCATGGGGGTAGATTTGGTATCGCTACACGGTGACAACGAGCTACGGTCGGCCGGATTTGAGTAACGGGTCAAAAGGGCCATAACTTTTGAACCCACCGTTGGATCGCGCCTAAATTTTCACACGATTATCCGTAGTTGGTTTTCTTTGTGTTACTTGTCGAATCGCTACATGGTGACGAGGAGGTACGGCGGCTAGATTTGAGTAACGGGTCAAAAGGGCCATAACTTTGGATCCGACCGTTGGATCCCAATCAAATTTTTACACGAGTTTCCGGATGCGGTCTTCCTCGAGGAAGCTATGGAATCGCTACTCGGTGATAAGGAGCTACAGTCGGCCAAAATTTGGTAACGGGCTAAAAGGGCCTTAACTTTTGATCCCATCGTTTGATTGCGCTCAAATTTTTACACGAGTTTACGGAGGTCGTTTTCCATGGGGGTAGATTTGGTATCGCTACACGGTGACAACGAGCTACGGTCGGCCGATTTGAGTAACGGGTCAAAAGGGCCATAACTTTTGAACCCACCGTTGGATCGCGCCTAAATTTTCACACGATTATCCGTAGTTGGTTTTCTTTGTGTTTCTGTCGAATCGCTACATGGTGACGAGGAGGTGCGGCGGCTAGATTTGAGTAACGGGTCAAAAGGGCCATAACTTTGGATCCGACCGTTGGATCCCAATCAAATTTTTACACGAGTTTCGGATGCGGTCTTCCTCGAGGAAGCTATGGAATCGCTACTCGGTGATAAGGAGCTACAGTCGGCCAAAATTTGGTAACGGGCTAAAAGGGCCTTAACTTTTGATCCCATCGTTTGATTGCGCTCAAATTTTTACACGAGTTTACGGAGGTCGTTTTCCCATGGGGGTAGATTTGGTATCGCTACACGGTGACAACGAGCTGCAGTCGGCCGGATTTGAGTAACGGGTCAAAAGGGCCATAACTTTTGAACCCACCGTTGGATCGCGCCTAAATTTTCACACGATTATCCGTAGTTGGTTTTCTTTGTGTTCTTGTCGAATCGCTACATGGTGACGAGGAGGTGCGGCGGCTAGATTTGAGTAACGGGTCAAAAGGGCCATAACTTTGGATCCGACCGTTGGATCCCAATCAAATTTTTACACGAGTTTCGGATGCGGTCTTCCTCGAGGAAGCTATGGAATCGCTACTCGGTGATAAGGAGCTCACAGTCGGCCAAAATTTGGTAACGGGCTAAAAGGGCCTTAACTTTTGATCCCATCGTTTGATTGCGCTCAAATTTTTACACGAGTTTACGGAGGTCGTTTTCCCTGGGGGTAGATTTGGTATCGCTACACGGTGACAACGAGCTACGGTCGGCCGGATTTGAGTAACGGGTCAAAAGGGCCATAACTTTTGAACCCACCGTTGGATCGCGCCTAAATTTTCACACGATTATCCGTAGTTGGTTTTCTTTGTGTTCTTGTCGAATCGCTACATGGTGACGAGGAGGTCGTAGGCTAGATTTGAGTAACGGGTCAAAAGGGCCATAACTTTGGATCCGACCGTTGGATCCCAATCAAATTTTTACACGAGTTTCGGATGCGGTCTTCCTCGAGGAAGCTATGGAATCGCTACTCGGTGATAAGGAGCTACAGTCGGCCAAAATTTGGTAACGGGCTAAAAGGGCCTTAACTTTTGATCCCATCGTTTGATTGCGCTCAAATTTTTACACGAGTTTACGGAGGTCGTTTTCCATGGGGGTAGATTTGGTATCGCTACACGGTGACAACGAGCTACAGTCGGCCCAGATTTGAGTAACGGGTCAAAAGGGCCATAACTTTTGAACCCACCGTTGGATCGCGCCTAAATTTTCACACGATTATCCGTAGTTGGTTTTCTTTGTGTTCTTGTCGAATCGCTACATGGTGACGAGGAGGTCGGCGGCTAGATTTGAGTAACGGGTCAAAAGGGCCATAACTTTGGATCCGGCCGTTGGATCCCAATCAAATTTTTACACGAGTTTCGGATGCGGTCTTCCTCGAGGAAGCTATGGAATCGCTACTCGGTGATAAGGAGCTCCAGTCGGCCAAAATTTGGTAACGGGCTAAAAGGGCCTTAACTTTTGATCCCATCGTTTGATTGCGCTCAAATTTTTACACGAGTTTACGGAGGTCGTTTTCCCTGGGGGTAGATTTGGTATCGCTACACGGTGACAACGAGCTACAGTCGGCCGGATTTGAGTAACGGGTCAAAAGGGCCATAACTTTTGAACCCACCGTTGGATCGCGCCTAAATTTTCACACGATTATCCGTAGTTGGTTTTCTTTGTGTTCTTGTCGAATCGCTACATGGTGACGAGGAGGAGGTCGGCGGCTAGATTTGAGTAACGGGTCAAAAGGGCCATAACTTTGGATCCGACCGTTGGATCCCAATCAAATTTTTACACGAGTTTCGGATGCGGTCTTCCTCGAGGAAGCTATGGAATCGCTACTCGGTGATAAGGAGCTCCCGTTGGCCCAATTTGGTAACGGGCTAAAAGGGCCTTAACTTTTGATCCCATCGTTTGATTGCGCTCAAATTTTTACACGAGTTTACGGAGGTCGTTTTCCACGGGGGTAGATTTGGTGGTGACGGTGACAACGAGCTACGAGTCGGCGGGATTTGAGTAACGGGTCAAAAGGGCCATAACTTTTGAACCCACCGTTGGATCGCGCCTAAATTTTCACACGATTATCCGTAGTTGGTTTTCTTTGTGTTATTCTTGTCGAATCGCTACATGGTGACGAGGAGGTGCGCGGCGGCTAGATTTGAGTAACGGGTTAAAAGGGCCATAACTTTGGATCCGGCCGTTGGATCCCAATCAAATTTTTACACGAGTTTCGGATGCGGTCTTCCTCGAGGAAGCTATGGAATCGCTACTCGGTGATAAGGAGCTACAGTCGGCCAAAATTTGGTAACGGGCTAAAAGGGCCTTAACTTTTGATCCCATCGTTTGATTGCGCTCAAATTTTTACACGAGTTTACGGAGGTCGTTTTCCCATGGGGGTAGATTTGGTATCGCTACACGGTGACAACGAGCTACGGTCGGCCGGATTTGAGTAACGGGTCAAAAGGGCCATAACTTTTGAACCCACCGTTGGATCGCGCCTAAATTTTCACACGATTATCCGTAGTTGGTTTTCTTTGTGTTCTTGTCGAATCGCTACATGGTGACGAGGAGGTGCGGCGGCTAGATTTGAGTAACGGGTCAAAAGGGCCATAACTTTGGATCCGACCGTTGGATCCCAATCAAATTTTTACACGAGTTTCGGATGCGGTCTTCCTCGAGGAAGCTATGGAATCGCTACTCGGTGATAAGGAGCTACAGTCGGCCAAAATTTGGTAACGGGCTAAAAAGGGCCTTAACTTTTGATCCCATCGTTTGATTGCGCTCAAATTTTTACACGAGTTTACGGAGGTCGTTTTCCATGGGGGTAGATTTGGTATCGCTACACGGTGACAACGAGCTACGGTCGGCCAGATTTGAGTAACGGGTCAAAAGGGCCATAACTTTTGAACCCACCGTTGGATCGCGCCTAAATTTTCACACGATTATCCGTAGTTGGTTTTCTTTGTGTTCTTGTCGAATCGCTACATGGTGACGAGGAGGTGCGCGTAGGCTAGATTTGAGTAACGGGTCAAAAGGGCCATAACTTTGGATCCGACCGTTGGATCCCAATCAAATTTTTACACGAGTTTCGGATGCGGTCTTCCTCGAGGAAGCTATGGAATCGCTACTCGGTGATAAGGAGCTCCAGTCGGCCAAAATTTGGTAACGGGCTAAAAGGGCCTTAACTTTTGATCCCATCGTTTGATTGCGCTCAAATTTTTACACGAGTTTACGGAGGTCGTTTTCCATGGGGGTAGATTTGGTATCGCTACACGGTGACAACGAGCTACGGTCGGCCAGATTTGAGTAACGGGTCAAAAGGGCCATAACTTTTGAACCCACCGTTGGATCGCGCCTAAATTTTCACACGATTATCCGTAGTTGGTTTTTCTTTGTGTTCTTGTCGAATCGCTACATGGTGACGAGGAGGTGCGGCCGGCTAGATTTGAGTAACGGGTCAAAAGGGCCATAACTTTGGATCCGACCGTTGGATCCCAATCAAATTTTTACACGAGTTTCGGATGCGGTCTTCCTCGAGGAAGCTATGGAATCGCTACTCGGTGATAAGGAGCTCCGGTCGGCCAAAATTTGGTAACGGGCTAAAAGGGCCTTAACTTTTGATCCCATCGTTTGATTGCGCTCAAATTTTTACACGAGTTTACGGGAGGTCGTTTTCCATGGGGGTAGATTTGGTATCGCTACACGGTGACAACGAGCTACGGTCGGCCGGATTTGAGTAACGGGTCAAAAGGGCCATAACTTTTGAACCCACCGTTGGATCGCGCCTAAATTTTCACACGATTATCCGTAGTTGGTTTTCTTTGTGTTCTTGTCGAATCGCTACATGGTGACGAGGAGGTGCGGCGGCTAGATTTGAGTAACGGGTCAAAAGGGCCATAACTTTGGATCCGGCCGTTGGATCCCAATCAAATTTTTACACGAGTTTCCGGATGCGGTCTTCCTCGAGGAAGCTATGGAATCGCTACTCGGTGATAAGGAGCTACAGTCGGCCAAAATTTGGTAACGGGCTAAAAGGGCCTTAACTTTTGATCCCATCGTTTGATTGCGCTCAAATTTTTACACGAGTTTACGGAGGTCGTTTTCCCTGGGGGTAGATTTGGTATCGCTACACGGTGACAACGAGCTGCGGTCGGCCGGATTTGAGTAACGGGTCAAAAGGGCCATAACTTTTGAACCCACCGTTGGATCGCGCCTAAATTTTCACACGATTATCCGTAGTTGGTTTTCTTTGTGTTTGTCGAATCGCTACATGGTGACGAGGAGGTCGGCGGCTAGATTTGAGTAACGGGTCAAAAGGGCCATAACTTTGGATCCGACCGTTGGATCCCAATCAAATTTTTACACGAGTTTCGGATGCGGTCTTCCTCGAGGAAGCTATGGAATCGCTACTCGGTGATAAGGAGCTACAGTCGGCCAAAATTTGGTAACGGGCTAAAAGGGCCTTAACTTTTGATCCCATCGTTTGATTGCGCTCAAATTTTTACACGAGTTTACGGAGGTCGTTTTCCACAGGGGTAGATTTGGTATCGCTACGGTGACAACGAGCTACGGTCGGCGAATTTGAGTAACGGGTCAAAAGGGCCATAACTTTTGAACCCACCGTTGGATCGCGCCTAAATTTTCACACGATTATCCGTAGTTGGTTTTCTTTGTGTTCTTGTCGAATCGCTACATGGTGACGGAGGAGTCGGCGTAGGCTAGATTTGAGTAACGGGTCAAAAGGGCCATAACTTTGGATCCGACCGTTGGATCCCAATCAAATTTTTACACGAGTTTCGGATGCGGTCTTCCTCGAGGAAGCTATGGAATCGCTACTCGGTGATAAGGAGCTACAGTCGGCCAAAATTTGGTAACGGGCTAAAAGGGCCTTAACTTTTGATCCCATCGTTTGATTGCGCTCAAATTTTTACACGAGTTTACGGAGGTCGTTTTCCTGGGGGTAGATTTGGTATCGCTACGGTGACAACGAGCTACAGTCGGCCGGATTTGAGTAACGGGTCAAAAGGGCCATAACTTTTGAACCCACCGTTGGATCGCGCCTAAATTTTCACACGATTATCCGTAGTTGGTTTTCTTTGTGTTCTTGTCGAATCGCTACATGGTGACGAGGAGGTCGGCGGCTAGATTTGAGTAACGGGTCAAAAGGGCCATAACTTTGGATCCGACCGTTGGATCCCAATCAAATTTTTACACGAGTTTCCGGATGCGGTCTTCCTCGAGGAAGCTATGGAATCGCTACTCGGTGATAAGGAGCTACAGTCGGCCAAAATTTGGTAACGGGCTAAAAGGGCCTTAACTTTTGATCCCATCGTTTGATTGCGCTCAAATTTTTACACGAGTTTACGGAGGTCGTTTTCCATGGGGGTAGATTTGGTATCGCTACGGTGACAACGAGCTACAGTCGGCCAATTTGAGTAACGGGTCAAAAGGGCCATAACTTTTGAACCCACCGTTGGATCGCGCCTAAATTTTCACACGATTATCCGTAGTTGGTTTTCTTTGTGTTTTGTCGAATCGCTACATGGTGACGAGGAGGTCGGCGGCTAGATTTGAGTAACGGGTCAAAAGGGCCATAACTTTGGATCCGACCGTTGGATCCCAATCAAATTTTTACACGAGTTTCCGGATGCGGTCTTCCTCGAGGAAGCTATGGAATCGCTACTCGGTGATAAGGAGCTACAGTCGGCCAAAATTTGGTAACGGGCTAAAAGGGCCTTAACTTTTGATCCCATCGTTTGATTGCGCTCAAATTTTTACACGAGTTTACGGAGGTCGTTTTCCATGGGGGTAGATTTGGTATCGCTACACGGTGACAACGAGCTACAGTCGGCCGGATTTGAGTAACGGGTCAAAAGGGCCATAACTTTTGAACCCACCGTTGGATCGCGCCTAAATTTTCACACGATTATCCGTAGTTGGTTTTCTTTGTGTTCTTGTCGAATCGCTACATGGTGACGAGGAGGTGTGGCGGCTAGATTTGAGTAACGGGTCAAAAGGGCCATAACTTTGGATCCGACCGTTGGATCCCAATCAAATTTTTACACGAGTTTCGGATGCGGTCTTCCTCGAGGAAGCTATGGAATCGCTACTCGGTGATAAGGAGCTACAGTCGGCCAAAATTTGGTAACGGGCTAAAAGGGCCTTAACTTTTGATCCCATCGTTTGATTGCGCTCAAATTTTTACACGAGTTTACGGAGGTCGTTTTCCCTGGGGGTAGATTTGGTATCGCTACGGTGACAACGAGCTACAGTCGGCGGATTTGAGTAACGGGTCAAAAGGGCCATAACTTTTGAACCCACCGTTGGATCGCGCCTAAATTTTCACACGATTATCCGTAGTTGGTTTTCTTTGTGTTCTTGTCGAATCGCTACATGGTGACGAGGAGGTCGCGGCTAGATTTGAGTAACGGGTCAAAAGGGCCATAACTTTGGATCCGACCGTTGGATCCCAATCAAATTTTTACACGAGTTTCGGATGCGGTCTTCCTCGAGGAAGCTATGGAATCGCTACTCGGTGATAAGGAGCTACAGTCGGCCAAAATTTGGTAACGGGCTAAAAGGGCCTTAACTTTTGATCCCATCGTTTGATTGCGCTCAAATTTTTACACGAGTTTACGGAGGTCGTTTTCCCTGGGGGTAGATTTGGTATCGCTACGGTGACAACGAGCTACAGTCGGCCGGATTTGAGTAACGGGTCAAAAGGGCCATAACTTTTGAACCCACCGTTGGATCGCGCCTAAATTTTCACACGATTATCCGTAGTTGGTTTTCTTTGTGTTCTTGTCGAATCGCTACATGGTGACGAGGAGGTCGGCGGCTAGATTTGAGTAACGGGTCAAAAGGGCCATAACTTTGGATCCGACCGTTGGATCCCAATCAAATTTTTTCACGAGTTTCGGATGCGGTCTTCCTCGAGGAAGCTATGGAATCGCTACTCGGTGATAAGGAGCTACAGTCGGCCAAAATTTGGTAACGGGCTAAAAGGGCCTTAACTTTTGATCCCATCGTTTGATTGCGCTCAAATTTTTACACGAGTTTACGGAGGTCGTTTTCCCTGGGGGTAGATTTGGTATCGCTACACGGTGACAACGAGCTACAGTCGGCGGATTTGAGTAACGGGTCAAAAGGGCCATAACTTTTGAACCCACCGTTGGATCGCGCCTAAATTTTCACACGATTATCCGTAGTTGGTTTTCTTTGTGTTCTTGTCGAATCGCTACATGGTGACGGAGGAGGTCGGCGGCTAGATTTGAGTAACGGGTCAAAAGGGCCATAACTTTGGATCCCGGCCGTTGGATCCCAATCAAATTTTTACACGAGTTTCCGGATGCGGTCTTCCTCGAGGAAGCTATGGAATCGCTACTCGGTGATAAGGAGCTACAGTCGGCCAAAATTTGGTAACGGGCTAAAAGGGCCTTAACTTTTGATCCCATCGTTTGATTGCGCTCAAATTTTTACACGAGTTTACGGAGGTCGTTTTCCATGGGGGTAGATTTGGTATCGCTACACGGTGACAACGAGCTACAGTCGGCCGGATTTGAGTAACGGGTCAAAAGGGCCATAACTTTTGAACCCACCGTTGGATCGCGCCTAAATTTTCACACGATTATCCGTAGTTGGTTTTCTTTGTGTTCGTCGAATCGCTACATGGTGACGAGGAGGTCGGCGGCTAGATTTGAGTAACGGGTCAAAAGGGCCATAACTTTGGATCCGACCGTTGGATCCCAATCAAATTTTTACACGAGTTTCGGATGCGGTCTTCCTCGAGGAAGCTATGGAATCGCTACTCGGTGATAAGGAGCTACAGTCGGCCAAAATTTGGTAACGGGCTAAAAGGGCCTTAACTTTTGATCCCATCGTTTGATTGCGCTCAAATTTTTCACGAGTTTACGGAGGTCGTTTTCCTGGGGGTAGATTTGGTATCGCTACACGGTGACAACGAGCTACAGTCGGCCGGATTTGAGTAACGGGTCAAAAGGGCCATAACTTTTGAACCCACCGTTGGATCGCGCCTAAATTTTCACACGATTATCCGTAGTTGGTTTTCTTTGTGTTCTTGTCGAATCGCTACATGGTGACGAGGAGGTCGGCGGCTAGATTTGAGTAACGGGTCAAAAGGGCCATAACTTTGGATCCGACCGTTGGATCCCAATCAAATTTTTACACGAGTTTCGGATGCGGTCTTCCTCGAGGAAGCTATGGAATCGCTACTCGGTGATAAGGAGCTACAGTCGGCCAAAATTTGGTAACGGGCTAAAAGGGCCTTAACTTTTGATCCCATCGTTTGATTGCGCTCAAATTTTTACACGAGTTTACGGAGGTCGTTTTCCCATGGGGGTAGATTTGGTATCGCTACACGGTGACAACGAGCTACGGTCGGCCCAATTTGAGTAACGGGTCAAAAGGGCCATAACTTTTGAACCCACCGTTGGATCGCGCCTAAATTTTCACACGATTATCCGTAGTTGGTTTTCTTTGTGTTCTTGTCGAATCGCTACATGGTGACGAGGAGGTCGTAGGCGGCTAGATTTGAGTAACGGGTCAAAAGGGCCATAACTTTGGATCCGACCGTTGGATCCCAATCAAATTTTTACACGAGTTTCGGATGCGGTCTTCCTCGAGGAAGCTATGGAATCGCTACTCGGTGATAAGGAGCTACAGTCGGCCAAAATTTGGTAACGGGCTAAAAGGGCCTTAACTTTTGATCCCATCGTTTGATTGCGCTCAAATTTTTACACGAGTTTACGGGGGTCGTTTTCCATGGGGGTAGATTTGGTATCGCTACACGGTGACAACGAGCTACGGTCGGCCGGATTTGAGTAACGGGTCAAAAGGGCCATAACTTTTGAACCCACCGTTGGATCGCGCCTAAATTTTCACACGATTATCCGTAGTTGGTTTTCTTTGTGTTTCTGTCGAATCGCTACATGGTGACGAGGAGGTCGGCGGCTAGATTTGAGTAACGGGTCAAAAGGGCCATAACTTTGGATCCGCCGTTGGATCCCAATCAAATTTTTACACGAGTTTCGGATGCGGTCTTCCTCGAGGAAGCTATGGAATCGCTACTCGGTGATAAGGAGCTCCGGTCGGCCAAAATTTGGTAACGGGCTAAAAGGGCCTTAACTTTTGATCCCATCGTTTGATTGCGCTCAAATTTTTACACGAGTTTACGGAGGTCGTTTTCCATGGGGGTAGATTTGGTATCGCTACACGGTGACAACGAGCTACGCGGTCGGCCGGATTTGAGTAACGGGTCAAAAGGGCCATAACTTTTGAACCCACCGTTGGATCGCGCCTAAATTTTCACACGATTATCCGTAGTTGGTTTTCTTTGTGTTCTTGTCGAATCGCTACATGGTGACGAGGAGGTCGGCGGCTAGATTTGAGTAACGGGTCAAAAGGGCCATAACTTTGGATCCGACCGTTGGATCCCAATCAAATTTTTACACGAGTTTCGGATGCGGTCTTCCTCGAGGAAGCTATGGAATCGCTACTCGGTGATAAGGAGCTACAGTCGGCCAAAATTTGGTAACGGGCTAAAAGGGCCTTAACTTTTGATCCCATCGTTTGATTGCGCTCAAATTTTTACACGAGTTTACGGAGGTCGTTTTCCATGGGGGTAGATTTGGTATCGCTACGGTGACAACGAGCTACAGTCGGCGGATTTGAGTAACGGGTCAAAAGGGCCATAACTTTTGAACCCACCGTTGGATCGCGCCTAAATTTTCACACGATTATCCGTAGTTGGTTTTCTTTGTGTTCTTGTCGAATCGCTACATGGTGACGGGGAGGTGCGGCGGCTAGATTTGAGTAACGGGTCAAAAGGGCCATAACTTTGGATCCGACCGTTGGATCCCAATCAAATTTTTACACGAGTTTCGGATGCGGTCTTCCTCGAGGAAGCTATGGAATCGCTACTCGGTGATAAGGAGCTACGGTCGGCCAAAATTTGGTAACGGGCTAAAAGGGCCTTAACTTTTGATCCCATCGTTTGATTGCGCTCAAATTTTTACACGAGTTTACGGAGGTCGTTTTCCATGGGGGTAGATTTGGTATCGCTACGGTGACAACGAGCTACAGTCGGCCAGATTTGAGTAACGGGTCAAAAGGGCCATAACTTTTGAACCCACCGTTGGATCGCGCCTAAATTTTCACACGATTATCGTAGTTGGTTTTCTTTGTGTTCTTGTCGAATCGCTACATGGTGACGAGGAGGTCGCGGCGGCTAGATTTGAGTAACGGGTCAAAAGGGCCATAACTTTGGATCCGACCGTTGGATCCCAATCAAATTTTTACACGAGTTTCGGATGCGGTCTTCCTCGAGGAAGCTATGGAATCGCTACTCGGTGATAAGGAGCTACAGTCGGCCAAAATTTGGTAACGGGCTAAAAGGGCCTTAACTTTTGATCCCATCGTTTGATTGCGCTCAAATTTTTACACGAGTTTACGGAGGTCGTTTTCCCTGGGGGTAGATTTGGTATCGCTACACGGTGACAACGAGCTACAGTCGGCCAATTTGAGTAACGGGTCAAAAGGGCCATAACTTTTGAACCCACCGTTGGATCGCGCCTAAATTTTCACACGATTATCCGTAGTTGGTTTTCTTTGTGTTCTTGTCGAATCGCTACATGGTGACGAGGAGGTGCGGCGGCTAGATTTGAGTAACGGGTCAAAAGGGCCATAACTTTGGATCGGCCGTTGGATCCCAATCAAATTTTTACACGAGTTTCGGATGCGGTCTTCCTCGAGGAAGCTATGGAATCGCTACTCGGTGATAAGGAGCTACAGTCGGCCAAAATTTGGTAACGGGCTAAAAGGGCCTTAACTTTTGATCCCATCGTTTGATTGCGCTCAAATTTTTACACGAGTTTACGGAGGTCGTTTTCCATGGGGGTAGATTTGGTATCGCTACACGGTGACAACGAGCTACAGTCGGCCGGATTTGAGTAACGGGTCAAAAGGGCCATAACTTTTGAACCCACCGTTGGATCGCGCCTAAATTTTCACACGATTATCCGTAGTTGGTTTTCTTTGTGTTCTTGTCGAATCGCTACATGGTGACGGAGGTCGGCGGCTAGATTTGAGTAACGGGTCAAAAGGGCCATAACTTTGGATCCGGCCGTTGGATCCCAATCAAATTTTTACACGAGTTTCGGATGCGGTCTTCCTCGAGGAAGCTATGGAATCGCTACTCGGTGATAAGGAGCTACAGTCGGCCAAAATTTGGTAACGGGCTAAAAGGGCCTTAACTTTTGATCCCATCGTTTGATTGCGCTCAAATTTTTACACGAGTTTACGGAGGTCGTTTTCCCTGGGGGTAGATTTGGTATCGCTACACGGTGACAACGAGCTACGGTCGGCCAGATTTGAGTAACGGGTCAAAAGGGCCATAACTTTTGAACCCACCGTTGGATCGCGCCTAAATTTTCACACGATTATCCGTAGTTGGTTTTCTTTGTGTTCTTGTCGAATCGCTACATGGTGACGAGGAGGTGCGGCGGCTAGATTTGAGTAACGGGTCAAAAGGGCCATAACTTTGGATCGGCCGTTGGATCCCAATCAAATTTTTACACGAGTTTCGGATGCGGTCTTCCTCGAGGAAGCTATGGAATCGCTACTCGGTGATAAGGAGCTACAGTCGGCCAAAATTTGGTAACGGGCTAAAAGGGCCTTAACTTTTGATCCCATCGTTTGATTGCGCTCAAATTTTTACACGAGTTTACGGAGGTCGTTTTCCATGGGGGTAGATTTGGTATCGCTCACGGTGACAACGAGCTACAGTCGGCCAGATTTGAGTAACGGGTCAAAAGGGCCATAACTTTTGAACCCACCGTTGGATCGCGCCTAAATTTTCACACGATTATCCGTAGTTGGTTTTCTTTGTGTTATTCTTGTCGAATCGCTACATGGTGACGAGGAGGTCGGCGGCTAGATTTGAGTAACGGGTCAAAAGGGCCATAACTTTGGATCCGACCGTTGGATCCCAATCAAATTTTTACACGAGTTTCGGATGCGGTCTTCCTCGAGGAAGCTATGGAATCGCTACTCGGTGATAAGGAGCTACAGTCGGCCAAAATTTGGTAACGGGCTAAAGGGCCTTAACTTTTGATCCCATCGTTTGATTGCGCTCAAATTTTTACACGAGTTTACGGAGGTCGTTTTCCATGGGGGTAGATTTGGTATCGCTACGGTGACAACGAGCTACGGTCGGCCAGATTTGAGTAACGGGTCAAAAGGGCCATAACTTTTGAACCCACCGTTGGATCGCGCCTAAATTTTCACACGATTATCCGTAGTTGGTTTTCTTTGTGTTCTTGTCGAATCGCTACATGGTGACGAGGAGGTCGGCGGCTAGATTTGAGTAACGGGTCAAAAGGGCCATAACTTTGGATCCGACCGTTGGATCCCAATCAAATTTTTACACGAGTTTCCGGATGCGGTCTTCCTCGAGGAAGCTATGGAATCGCTACTCGGTGATAAGGAGCTACAGTCGGCCAAAATTTGGTAACGGGCTAAAAGGGCCTTAACTTTTGATCCCATCGTTTGATTGCGCTCAAATTTTTACACGAGTTTACGGAGGTCGTTTTCCATGGGGGTAGATTTGGTATCGCTACACGGTGACAACGAGCTGCAGTCGGCCGGATTTGAGTAACGGGTCAAAAGGGCCATAACTTTTGAACCCACCGTTGGATCGCGCCTAAATTTTCACACGATTATCCGTAGTTGGTTTTCTTTGTGTTCTTGTCGAATCGCTACATGGTGACGAGGAGGTCGGCGGCTAGATTTGAGTAACGGGTCAAAAGGGCCATAACTTTGGATCCGACCGTTGGATCCCAATCAAATTTTTACACGAGTTTCGGATGCGGTCTTCCTCGAGGAAGCTATGGAATCGCTACTCGGTGATAAGGAGCTACAGTCGGCCAAAATTTGGTAACGGGCTAAAAGGGCCTTAACTTTTGATCCCATCGTTTGATTGCGCTCAAATTTTTACACGAGTTTACGGAGGTCGTTTTCCATGGGGGTAGATTTGGTATCGCTACACGGTGACAACGAGCTGCAGTCGGCCGGATTTGAGTAACGGGTCAAAAGGGCCATAACTTTTGAACCCACCGTTGGATCGCGCCTAAATTTTCACACGATTATCCGTAGTTGGTTTTCTTTGTGTTCTTGTCGAATCGCTACATGGTGACGGAGGAGGTCGGCCGGCTAGATTTGAGTAACGGGTCAAAAGGGCCATAACTTTGGATCCGGCCGTTGGATCCCAATCAAATTTTTACACGAGTTTCGGATGCGGTCTTCCTCGAGGAAGCTATGGAATCGCTACTCGGTGATAAGGAGCTGCAGTCGGCCAAAATTTGAGTAACGGGCTAAAAGGGCCTTAACTTTTGATCCCATCGTTTGATTGCGCTCAAATTTTTACACGAGTTTACGGAGGTCGTTTTCCATGGGGGTAGATTTGGTATCGCTACACGGTGA
This sequence comes from Populus x sibirica, assembly GCA_019202695.1. Lineage (NCBI taxonomy): Eukaryota > Viridiplantae > Streptophyta > Magnoliopsida > Malpighiales > Salicaceae > Populus > Populus x sibirica. Next base: position 40,342 of record JAGMVL010001393.1, read on the forward strand.
CAACGAGCTCCGGTCGGCCGATTTGAGTAACGGGTCAAAAGGGCCATAACTTTTGAACCCACCGTTGGATCGCGCCTAAATTTTCACACGATTATCCGTAGTTGGTTTTCTTTGTGTTCTTGTCGAATCGCTACATGGTGACGAGGAGGTCGGCGGCTAGATTTGAGTAACGGGTCAAAAGGGCCATAACTTTGGATCCGACCGTTGGATCCCAATCAAATTTTTACACGAGTTTCCGGATGCGGTCTTCCTCGAGGAAGCTATGGAATCGCTACTCGGTGATAAGGAGCTCCAGTCGGCCAAAATTTGGTAACGGGCTAAAGGGCCTTAACTTTTGATCCCATCGTTTGATTGCGCTCAAATTTTTACACGAGTTTACGGAGGTCGTTTTCCCTGGGGGTAGATTTGGTATCGCTACACGGTGACAACGAGCTACGGTCGGCCGGATTTGAGTAACGGGTCAAAAGGGCCATAACTTTTGAACCCACCGTTGGATCGCGCCTAAATTTTCACACGATTATCCGTAGTTGGTTTTCTTTGTGTTCTTGTCGAATCGCTACATGGTGACGAGGAGGTGGCGGCTAGATTTGAGTAACGGGTCAAAAGGGCCATAACTTTGGATCCGACCGTTGGATCCCAATCAAATTTTTACACGAGTTTCGGATGCGGTCTTCCTCGAGGAAGCTATGGAATCGCTACTCGGTGATAAGGAGCTCAGTCGGCCAAAATTTGGTAACGGGCTAAAAGGGCCTTAACTTTTGATCCCATCGTTTGATTGCGCTCAAATTTTTACACGAGTTTACGGAGGTCGTTTTCCCTGGGGGTAGATTTGGTATCGCTACACGGTGACAACGAGCTACAGTCGGCCAGATTTGAGTAACGGGTCAAAAGGGCCATAACTTTTGAACCCCGTTGGATCGCGCCTAAATTTTCACACGATTATCCGTAGTTGGTTTTTCTTTGTGTTCTTGTCGAATCGCTACATGGTGACGAGGAGGTCGGCGGCTAGATTTGAGTAACGGGTCAAAAGGGCCATAACTTTGGATCGACCGTTGGATCCCAATCAAATTTTTACACGAGTTTCGGATGCGGTCTTCCTCGAGGAAGCTATGGAATCGCTACTCGGTGATAAGGAGCTACAGTCGGCCAAAATTTGGTAACGGGCTAAAAGGGCCTTAACTTTTGATCCCATCGTTTGATTGCGCTCAAATTTTTACACGAGTTTACGGAGGTCGTTTTCCCAGGGGTAGATTTGGTATCGCTACGGTGACAACGAGCTACAGTCGGCCGGATTTGAGTAACGGGTCAAAAGGGCCATAACTTTTGAACCCACCGTTGGATCGCGCCTAAATTTTCACACGATTATCCGTAGTTGGTTTTCTTTGTGTTCTTGTCGAATCGCTACATGGTGACGAGGAGGTCGGCGGCTAGATTTGAGTAACGGGTCAAAAGGGCCATAACTTTGGATCCGGCCGTTGGATCCCAATCAAATTTTTACACGAGTTTCGGATGCGGTCTTCCTCGAGGAAGCTATGGAATCGCTACTCGGTGATAAGGAGCTACAGTCGGCCAAAATTTGGTAACGGGCTAAAGGGCCTTAACTTTTGATCCCATCGTTTGATTGCGCTCAAATTTTTACACGAGTTTACGGAGGTCGTTTTCCCTGGGGGTAGATTTGGTATCGCTACACGGTGACAACGAGCTCTAGTCGGCCAGATTTGAGTAACGGGTCAAAAGGGCCATAACTTTTGAACCCACCGTTGGATCGCGCCTAAATTTTCACACGATTATCCGTAGTTGGTTTTCTTTGTGTTCTTGTCGAATCGCTACATGGTGACGAGGAGGCGAGCGGCTAGATTTGAGTAACGGGTCAAAAGGGCCATAACTTTGGATCCGACCGTTGGATCCCAATCAAATTTTTACACGAGTTTCCGGATGCGGTCTTCCTCGAGGAAGCTATGGAATCGCTACTCGGTGATAAGGAGCTCAGTCGGCCAAAATTTGGTAACGGGCTAAAGGGCCTTAACTTTTGATCCCATCGTTTGATTGCGCTCAAATTTTTACACGAGTTTACGGAGGTCGTTTTCCACTGGGGGTAGATTTGGTATCGCTACACGGTGACAACGAGGGGGGGTGGAGATGTGGTTAGGGTTTTGGGGGGGGGGGGGGGGGGGGGGGGATCCGACAGTTGGATCCCGATCAAATTTTTACGAGTTTAGGATGCGGTCTTCCTCGAGGAAGCTATGGAATCGCTACTCGGTGATAAGGAGCTGCAGTCGCTAGGAAACACTTGAGTAACGGGCTAAAAGGGCCTTAACTTTTGATCCCATCGTTTGATTGCGCTCAAATTTTTACACGAGTTTAGGAGGTCGTTTTCCTCAGGGGTAGATTTGGTATCGCTACACCGTGACAACGAGCTGCGGTCGGCCAGATTTGAGTAACGGGTCAAAAGGGCCATAACTTTTGAACCCACCGTTGGATCGCGCCTAAATTTTCACACGATTATCCGTAGTTGGTTTTCTTTGTGTTACTTGTCGAATCGCTACATGGTGACGGGAGGTGTACGGCGGCCGGATTTGAGTAACGGGTCCAAAGGGCCATAACTTTGGATCCGACCGTTGGATCCCAATCAAATTTTTACACGAGTTTCCGGATGCGGTCTTCCTCGAGGAAGCTATGGAATCGCTACTCGGTGATAAGGAGCTACAGTCGGCCAAACTTGAGTAACGGGCTAAAAGGGCCTTAACTTTTGATCCCATCGTTTGATTGCGCTCAAATTTTTACACGAGTTTACGGAGGTCGTTTTCCCTGGGGGTAGATTTGGTATCGCTACACGGTGACAACGAGCTCCGGTCGGCCGGATTTGAGTAACGGGTCAAAAGGGCCATAACTTTTGAACCCACCGTTGGATCGCGCCTAAATTTTCACACGATTATCCGTAGTTGGTTTTCTTTGTGTTCTTGTCGAATCGCTACATGGTGACGAGGAGGTCCGGCGGCCTAGATTTGAGTAACGGGTCAAAAGGGCCATAACTTTGGATCCGACCGTTGGATCCCAATCAAATTTTTACACGAGTTTCCGGATGCGGTCTTCCTCGAGGAAGCTATGGAATCGCTACTCGGTGATAAGGAGCTCCAGTCGGCCAAAACTTGAGTAACGGGCTAAAAGGGCCTTAACTTTTGATCCCATCGTTTGATTGCGCTCAAATTTTTACACGAGTTTTCGGAGGTCGTTTTCCCCTGGGGGTAGATTTGGTATCGCTACACGGTGACAACGAGCTCCGGTCGGCCAGATTTGAGTAACGGGTCAAAAGGGCCATAACTTTTGAACCCACCGTTGGATCGCGCCTAAATTTTCACACGATTATCCGTAGTTGGTTTTCTTTGTGTTACTGTCGAATCGCTACATGGTGACGAGGAGGTCTGGCCGGCCAGATTTGAGTAACGGGTTAAAAGGGCCATAACTTTGGATCCGACCGTTGGATCCCAATCAAATTTTTACACGAGTTTCCGGATGCAGTCTTCCTCGAGGAAGCTATGGAATCGCTACTCGGTGATAAGGAGCTCTGGTCGGCCAAACTTGGGTAACGGGCAAAAGGGCCTTAACTTTTGATCCCATCGTTTGATTGCGCTCAAATTTTTACACGAGTTTCTGGAGGTCGTTTTCCCTGGGGGTAGATTTGGTATCGCTACACGGTGACAACGAGCTCCGGTCGGCCGGATTTGAGTAACGGGTCAAAAGGGCCATAACTTTTGAACCCACCGTTGGATCGCGCCTAAATTTTCACACGATTATCCGTAGTTGGTTTTTCTTTGTGTTACTGTCGAATCGCTACATGGTGACGAGGAGGTCTGGCGGCCAGATTTGAGTAACGGGTCAAAAGGGCCATAACTTTGGATCCGGCCGTTGGATCCCAATCAAATTTTTACACGAGTTTCCGGATGCGGTCTTCCTCGAGGAAGCTATGGAATCGCTACTCGGTGATAAGGAGCTCAGTCGGCCAAACTTTAGTAACGGGTCAAAAGGGCCTTAACTTTTGATCCCATCGTTTGATTGCACTGAAATTTTTACACGAGTTTTGGAGGTCGTTTTCCCTGGGGCTAGATTTGGTATCGCTACACGGTGACAACGAGCTGCGGTCGCCTGATTTGAGTAACGGGTCAAAAGGGCCATAACTTTTGAACCCACCGTTGGATCGCGCCTAAATTTTCACACGATTATCCGTAGTTGGTTTTCTTTGTGTTACTTTCGAATCGCTACTTGGTGACGAGGAGGTGTGGCCGGCCTGATTTGAGTAACGGGTTAAAAGGGCCATAACTTTGGATCCGACCGATTTGGATCCCAATCAAATTTTTACACGAGTTTCGGATGCGGTCTTCCTCGAGGAAGCTATGGAATCGCTACTCGGTGATAAGGAGCTCGCGGTCGGCCAAACTTGAGTAACGGGTCAAAAGGGCCTTAACTTTTGATCCCATCGTTTGATTTCGCTCAAATTTTTACACGAGTTTACGGAGGTCGTTTTCCCGGGGGTAGATTTGGTATCGCTACACGTTACATGGTGACGATGAGCTCGTGGGCCGGATTTGAGTAACGGGTCACAAGGGCCATAACTTTTGACCCGCTAGTTGGATCCCAATCAATTTTTTACACGGAAGCTCGGATGCGCCTTCTCGAGGAAGCTATGGAATTGCTACTCGATAAGGAGCTCCTTGCCGGCCAACTGAGTAACGGGCCAAAAGGGCCTTAACTTTTGATCCCACCGTTTTGATCGCGC
>JAGMVL010001129.1:0-35971 GCA_019202695.1 Populus x sibirica
TTTTGAACCCACCGTTGGATCGTGCCTAAATTTTCACACGATTATCCGTAGTTGGTTTTCTTTGTGTTACTTTCGATCGCTACATGGTGACGAGGAGGTGTGGCCGACTCGATTTGGAGTAACGGGTCACAAGGGCCATAACTTCGGGATCCGACCGTTGGATCCCAATCAAATTTTTACACGAGTTTACTGGGATGCGTCTTCCTCGAGGAAGCTATGGAATTGCTACTCGTGATAAGGAGCTCCGGTCGGCCAAACTTGAGTAATCGGGTCAAAAGGGCCTTAACTTTTGATCCCATCGTTTGATTGCGCTCAAATTTTTACACGAGTTTTTGGAGGTCGTTTTCCCCCGGGGGTAGATTTGGTAGCGCTACACCGTGACAACGAGCTCTAGTCGGCCGTATTTGAGTAACGGGCCAAAAGGGCCTTAACTTTTGATCCCACCGTTTGATCGCGCCTAAATTTTCACACAATTGTCCGTAGGTGGTTTTCGTTGTCTAGGCTTTAATCGCTACTTGGTGACGAGGAGGTCCTGGCCGCCTCGATTTGAGTAACCTGGTGAAAAGGGCCATAACTTTGGATCCGACCGTTGGATCCCAATCAAATTTTTACACGAGTTTCGGGATGCGCCTTCCTCGAGGAAGCTATGGAATTGCTACTCGGTGATAAGGAGCTCGGTCGGCCAAACTTGAGTAACGGGCCAAAAGGGCCTTAACTTTTGATCCCACCGTTTGATCGCGCACAAATTTTTACACGAGTTTGTGGATGTCGTTTTCCCTGGGGGTAGATTTGGTATCGCTACACCGTGACAACGAGCTCTGGTCGGCCAAACTTGAGTAACGGGTCAAAATGGCCATAACTTTTCAACCCACCGTTGGATCGCTCCTAAATTTTCACACGATTATCCGTAGTTGGTTTTCTTTGTGTTACTTTCGAATCGCTACTTGGTGACGAGGAGGTCTGGGCCGCCTCGATTTGAGTAACGGGTTAAAAGGGCCATAACTTTGGATCCGACCGTTGGATCCCAATCAAATTTTTACACGAGTTTACGGATGCAGTCTTCCTCGAGGAAGCTATGGAATTGCTACTAAGTGATAAGGAGCTCGGGTCGGCCAAACTTGAGTAACGGTCAAAAGGGCCTTAACTTTTGATCCCATCGTTTGATTTCGCTCAAATTTTTACACGAGTTCTCGGAGGTCGTTTTCCCCCGGGGGTAGATTTGGTAGCGCTACACCGTGACAACGAGCTCAGTCGGCCCGGATTTGAGTAACGGGTCAAAAGGGCCATAACTTTTGAACCCACCTTTGGATCGCGCCTAAATTTTCACACGATTATCCGTAGTTGGTTTTCTTTGTGTTAACGTCGAATCGCTACATGGTGACGTGGAGGTCTTGCGGGCCGCATTTGAGTAACGAATATCAAGGGCCATAACTTTGGATCCGACCGCTTGGATCCCAATCAAATTTTTACACGAGTTTCCGGGATGCAGCCTTCCTCGAGGAAGCTATGGAATTGCTACTCGTGATAAGGAGCTCGGTCGGCCAAACTTGAGTAACGGGCCAAAAGGGCCTTAACTTTGATCCCACCGTTTGATCGCGCCTAAATTTTCACACGATTGTCCGTAGGTGGTTTTCGTTGTGTTACTTTCGAATCGCTACTTGGTGACGAGGAGGTCCCGCCGGCCTCGATTTGAGTAACGGGTGAAAAGGGCCATAACTTTGGATCCGACCGTTGGATCCCAATCAAATTTTTACACGAGTTTCCGGATGGAGCCTTCCTCGAGGAAGCTATGGAATTGCTACTCGTGATAAGGAGCTCGGTCGGCCAAACTTGAGTAACCGGGCCAAAGGGCCTTAACTTTGATCCCACCGTTTGATCGCACACAAATTTTTACACGAGTTTGTGGAGGTCGTTTTCCCCGGGGGTAGATTTGGTATCGCTACACCGTGACAACGAGCTCGGTCGGCCATTTGAGTAACGGGTCAAAAGGGCCATAACTTTTGAACCCACCGTTGGATCGCGCCTAAATTTTCACACGATTATCCGTAGTTGGTTTTCTTTGTGTTACTTTCGAATCGCTACATGGTGACGAGGAGGTGTGGCGGCCCGATTTGAGTAACGGGTCCAAGGGCCATAACTTTGGATCCACCGTTGGATCCCAATCAAATTTTTACACGAAGTTTACGGATGCGCCCTTCCTCGAGGAAGCTATGGAATTGCTAGTCGCTGATAAGGAGCTCGGGTCGGCCAAACTTGAGTAACGGGCCAAAAGGGCCTTAACTTTTGATCCCACCGTTTGATCGCGCACAAATTTTTACACGAGTTTGTGGAGGTCGTTTTCCCCGGGGGTAGATTTGGTATCGCTACACCGTGACAACGAGCTCGGTCGGCTGATTTGAGTAACGGGTCAAAAGGGCCATAACTTTTGAACCCACCGTTGGATCGTGCCTAAATTTTCACACGATTATCCGTAGTTGGTTTTCTTTGTGTTACTTTCGAATCGCTACATGGTGACGAGGAGGTGTGGCCGCCCGATTTGAGTAACAAGGGTCACAAGGGCCATAACTTTGGATCCGACCGTTGGATCCCAATCAAATTTTTACACGAGTTTACGGATGCAGTCTTCCTCGAGGAAGCTATGGAATTGCTACTCGTGATAAGGAGCTCGGTCGGCCAAACTTGAGTAACGGGTCAAAGGGCCTTAACTTTTGATCCCATCGTTTGATTGCGCTCAAATTTTTACACGAGTTTTTTGGAGGTCGTTTTCCCCGGGGGTAGATTTGGTAGCGCTACACCGTGACAACGAGCTCTAGTCGGCCGATTTGAGTAACGGCCCAAAAGGGCCTTAACTTTTGACCCACCGTTTGATCGCGCCTAAATTTTCACACGATTGTCCGTAGGTGGTTTTCTTTGTGTTACTTTCGAATCGCTTACTTGGTGACGAGGAGGTCGTCGGGCCGATTTGAGTAACTGGTGAAAAGGGCCATAACTTTGGATCCGACGTTGGATCCCAATCAAATTTTTACACGAGTTCTCGGATGCGGGCCTTCCTCGAGGAAGCTATGGAATTGCTACTCGCTGATAAGGAGCCTCCGAAAGGCCAAACTTGAGTAACGGGCCAAAAGGGCCTTAACTTTTGATCCCACCGTTTGATCGCGCACAAATTTTTACACGAGTTTGTGGATGTCGTTTTCCCCGGGGGTAGATTTGGTATCGCTACACCGTGACAACGAGCTCCGGGTCGGCCAAACTTGAGTAACGGTCAAAATGGCCATAACTTTTCAACCCACCGTTGGATCGCTCCTAAATTTTCACACGATTATCCGTAGTTGGTTTTCTTTGTGTTACTTTCGAATCGCTACTTGGTGACGAGGAGGTCCGGGCCGGCCCGATTTGAGTAACGGGTCAAAAGGGCCATAACTTTGGATCCGACCGTTGGATCCCAATCAAATTTTTACACGAGTTTACGGATGCGGCCTTCCTCGAGGAAGCTATGGAATTGCTACTAAGTGATAAGGAGCTCGGTCGGCCAAACTTGAGTAACGGTCAAAAGGGCCTTAACTTTTGATCCCATCGTTTGATTTCGCTCAAATTTTTACACGAGTTTTCGGAGGTCGTTTTTCCCCGGGGGTAGATTTGGTAGCGCTACACCGTGACAACGAGCTCCTGGTCGGCCGATTTGAGTAACGGGTCAAAAGGGCCATAACTTTTGAACCCACCGTTGGATCGCGCCTAAATTTTCACACGATTATCCGTAGTTGGTTTTCTTTGTGTTACTGTCGAATCGCTACATGGTGACGTGGAGGTCTTGCGGGCCAGATTTGAGTAACGAATCACAAGGGCCATAACTTTGGATCCGACCGTTGGATCCCAATCAAATTTTACACGAGTTTCCTGGGATGCGCCTTCCTCGAGGAAGCTATGGAATTGCTACTCGTGATAAGGAGCTCGTGGCCAAACTTGAGTAACGGGCCAAAAGGGCCTTAACTTTTGATCCCACCGTTTGATCGCGCCAAATTTTCACACGATTGTCCGTAGGTGGTTTTCGTTGTGTTACTTTCGAATCGCTACTTGGTGACGAGGAGGTCCGGTCGCCCGATTTGAGTAACGGGTGAAAAGGGCCATAACTTTGGATCCGACCGTTGGATCCCAATCAAATTTTTACACGAGTTTCCGGATGCAGCTCTTCCTCGAGGAAGCTATGGAATTGCTACTCGGTGATAAGGAGCTCCGGTCGGCCAAACTTGAGTAACGGGCCAAAAGGGCCTTAACTTTTGATCCCACCGTTTGATCGCGCACAAATTTTTACACGAGTTTGTGGAGGTCGTTTTCCCTGGGGGTAGATTTGGTATCGCTACACCGTGACAACGAGCTCTGGTCGGCCAGATTTGAGTAACGGGTCAAAAGGGCCATAACTTTTGAACCCACCGTTGGATCGCGCCTAAATTTTCACACGATTATCCGTAGTTGGTTTTCTTAGTGTTACTTTCGAATCGCTACATGGTGACGAGGAGGTGTGGCCGGCGATTTGAGTAACGGTCACAAGGGCCATAACTTTGGATCCGACCGTTGGATCCCAATCAAATTTTTACACGAGTTTACGGATGCGCCTTCCTCGAGGAAGCTATGGAATTGCTACTCGTGATAAGGAGCTCCGGTCGGCCAAACTTGAGTAACGGCCAAAAGGGCCTTAACTTTTGATCCCACCGTTTGATCGCGCACAAATTTTTACACGAGTTTGTGGAGGTCGTTTTCCCTGGGGGTAGATTTGGTATCGCTACACTGTGACAACGAGCTCTGGTCGGCCAGATTTGAGTAACGGGTCAAAAGGGCCATAACTTTTGAACCCACCGTTGGATCGTGCCTAAATTTTCACACGATTATCCGTAGTTGGTTTTCTTTGTGTTACTTTCGAATCGCTACATGGTGACGAGGAGGTGTGGCCGGCCTGATTTGAGTAACGGGTCACAAGGGCCATAACTTTGGATCCGACCGTTGGATCCCAATCAAATTTTACACGAGTTTACGGATGCGCCTCTTCCTCGAGGAAGCTATGGAATTGCTACTCGGTGATAAGGAGCTCTGGTCGGCCAAACTTGAGTAACGGGTCAAAAGGGCCTTAACTTTTGATCCCATCGTTTGATTGCGCTCAAATTTTTACACGAGTTTTTGGAGGTCGTTTTCCCCGGGGGTAGATTTGGTAGCGCTACACCGTGACAACGAGCTCTAGTCGGCCGGTATTTGAGTAACGGGCCAAAAGGGCCTTAACTTTTGATCCCACCGTTTGATCGCGCCTAAATTTTCACACGATTGTCCGTAGGTGGTTTTCGTTGTGTTACTTTCGAATCGCTACTTGGTGACGAGGAGGTCCGCCGGCCCGATTTGAGTAACGGGTGAAAAGGGCCATAACTTTGGATCCGACCGTTGGATCCCAATCAAATTTTTACACGAGTTTCCGGATGCGCCTTCCTCGAGGAAGCTATGGAATTGCTACTCGTTGATAAGGAGCTCGGTCGGCCAAACTTGAGTAACGGCCAAAAGGGCCTTAACTTTTGATCCCACCGTTTGATCGCGCACAAATTTTTACACGAGTTTGTGGATGTCGTTTTCCCCGGGGGTAGATTTGGTATCGCTACACCGTGACAACGAGCTTCCGTCGGCCAAACTTGAGTAACGGGTCAAAATGGCCATAACTTTTCAACCCACCGTTGGATCGCTCCTAAATTTTCACACGATTATCCGTAGTTGGTTTTCTTTGTGTTACTTTCGAATCGCTACTTGGTGACGAGGAGGTCTGGCCGGCCCGATTTGAGTAACGGGTTAAAAGGGCCATAACTTTGGATCCGACCGTTGGATCCCAATCAAATTTTTACACGAGTTTACGGATGCGCCTTCCTCGAGGAAGCTATGGAATTGCTACTAAGTGATAAGGAGCTCGGGTCGGACAAACTTGAGTAACGGTCAAAAAGGGCCTTAACTTTTGATCCCATCGTTTGATTGCGCTCAAATTTTTACACGAGTTTCTCGGAGGTCGTTTTCCCCGGGGGTAGATTTGGTAGCGCTACACCGTGACAACGAGCTCCGGGTCGGCCGGATTTGAGTAACGGGTCAAAAGGGCCATAACTTTTGAACCCACCTTTGGATCGCGCCTAAATTTTCACACGATTATCCATAGTTGGTTTTCTTTGTGTTTGCCGAATCGCTACATGGTGACGTGGAGGTCTTGGCGCGATTTGAGTAACGAATCACAAGGGCCATAACTTTGGATCCGACCGTTGGATCCCAATCAAATTTTTACACGAGTTTCCGGATGCGCCTTCCTCGAGGAAGCTATGGAATTGCTACTCGTGATAAGGAGCTCTGGCCGGCCAAACTTGAGTAACGGGCCAAAAGGGCCTTAACTTTTGATCCCACCGTTTGATCGCGCCTAAATTTTCACACGATTGTCCGTAGGTGGTTTTCGTTGTGTTACTTTCGAATCGCTACTTGGTGACGAGGAGGTCTGGCCGCCCGATTTGAGTAACGGTGAAAAGGGCCATAACTTTGGATCCGACCGTTGGATCCCAATCAAATTTTTACACGAGTTTCGGATGCGGCCTTCCTCGAGGAAGCTATGGAATTGCTACTCAATGATAAGGAGCTCGGGTCGGCCAAACTTGAGTAACTGGCCAAAAGGGCCTTAACTTTTGATCCCACCGTTTGATCGCGCACAAATTTTTACACGAGTTTGTGGAGGTCGTTTTCCCCGGGGGTAGATTTGGTATCGCTACACCGTGACAACGAGCTCGTCGGGCCGGATTTGAGTAACGGGTCAAAAGGGCCATAACTTTTGAACCCACCGTTGGATCGCGCCTAAATTTTCACACGATTATCCGTAGTTGGTTTTCTTTGTGTTACTTTCGAATCGCTACATGGTGACGAGGAGGTGTGGCCGGCCGATTTGAGTAACGGGTCACAAGGGCCATAACTTTGGATCCGACCGTTGGATCCCAATCAAATTTTTACACGAGTTTTTACGGATGCGCCTTCCTCGAGGAAGCTATGGAATTGCTACTCAGTGATAAGGAGCTCTGGTCGGCCAAACTTGAGTAACGGGTCAAAAGGGCCTTAACTTTTGATCCCATCGTTTGATTGCGCTCAAATTTTTACACGAGTTTTTGGAGGTCGTTTTCCCTGGGGGTAGATTTGGTAGCGCTACACCGTGACAACGAGCTCTGGTCGGCCCGATTTGAGTAACGGGTCAAAAGGGCCATAACTTTTGAACCCACCGTTGGATCGCGCCTAAATTTTCACACGATTATCCGTAGTTGGTTTTCTTTGTGTTACTTTCGAATCGCTACATGGTGACGAGGAGGTGTGGCCGCTCCGATTTGAGTAACGGGTCACAAAGGCCATAACTTTGGATCCGACCGTTGGATCCCAATCAAATTTTTACACGAGTTTACGGATGCGCCTTCCTCGAGGAAGCTATGGAATTGCTACTTAGTGATAAGGAGCTCTAGTCGGCCAAACTTGAGTAACGGGCAAAAGGGCCTTAACTTTTGATCCCATCGTTTGATTGCGCTCAAATTTTTACACGAGTTTTTGGAGGTCGTTTTCCCGGGGGTAGATTTGGTAGCGCTACACCGTGACAACGAGCTCGGGTCGGCCATATTTGAGTACCGGTCAAAAGGGCCATAACTTTTGAACCCACCGTTGGATCGCGCCTAAATTTTCACACGATTATCCGTAGTTGGTTTTCTTTGTGTTACCGTCGAATCGCTACATGGTGACGAGGAGGTCTTGCGGCGATTTGAGTAACTGGTCACAAGGGCCATAACTTTGGATCCAACCGTTGGATCCCAATCAAATTTTTACACGAAGTTTCCGGATGCGCCTTCCTCGAGGAAGCTATGGAATTTCTACTCAGTGATAAGGAGCTCCGGTCGGCCAAACTTGAGTAACGGGTCAAAAGGGCCTTAACTTTTGATCCCACCGTTTGATCGCGCACAAATTTTTACACGAGTTTGTGGAGGTCGCTTTTCCCCGGGGGTAGATTTGGTATCGCTACACCGTGACAACGAGCTCCGGTCGGCCAGATTTGAGTAACGGGTCAAAAGGGCCATAACTTTTGAACCCACCGTTGGATCGCGCCTAAATTTTCACACGATTATCCGTAGTTGGTTTTCTTTGTGTTACTTTCGAATCGCTACATGGTGACGAGGAGGTGTGGCCGGCCGATTTGAGTAACGGGTCACAAGGGCCATAACTTTGGATCCGACCGTTGGATCCCAATCAAATTTTTACACGAGTTTACGGATGCGCCTTCCTCGAGGAAGCTATGGAATTGCTACTCGTTGATAAGGAGCTCGGGTCGGCCAAACTTGAGTAACGGGTCAAAAGGGCCTTAACTTTTGATCCCATCGTTTGATTGCGCTCAAATTTTTACACGAGTTTTTGGAGGTCGTTTTCCCCGGGGGTAGATTTGGTAGCGCTACACCGTGACAACGAGCTCCGGTCGGCCGATTTGAGTAACCGGTCAAAAGGGCCATAACTTTTGAACCCACCGTTGGATCGCGCCTAAATTTTCACACGATTATCCGTAGTTGGTTTTCTTTGTGTTACTTTCGAATCGCTACATGGTGACGAGGAGGTGTGGCCGGCCCGATTTGAGTAACGGGTCACAAAGGCCATAACTTTGGATCCGACCGTTGGATCCCAATCAAATTTTTACACGAGTTTACTGGATGCGCCTTCCTCGAGGAAGCTATGGAATTGCTACTTAGTGATCAGGAGCTCTAGTCGGCCAAACTTGAGTAACGGGTCAAAAGGGCCTTAACTTTTGATCCCATCGTTTGATTGCGCTCAAATTTTTACACGAGTTTTTGGAGGTCGTTTTCCCCGGGGGTAGATTTGGTAGCGCTACACCGTGACAACGAGCTCCGGGTCGGCCAGATTTGAGTAACGGTCAAAAGGGCCATAACTTTTGAACCCACCGTTGGATCGCGCCTAAATTTTCACACGATTATCCGTAGTTGGTTTTCTTTGTGTTACTTTCGAATCGCTACATGGTGACGAGGAGGTGTGGCCGGCCCGATTTGAGTAACGGGTCACAAAGGCCATAACTTTGGATCCGACCGTTGGATCCCAATCAAATTTTTACACGAGTTTACTGGATGCGGTCTTCCTCGAGGAAGCTATGGAATTGCTACTTAGTGATCAGGAGCTCTAGTCGGCCAAACTTGAGTAACGGGTCAAAAGGGCCTTAACTTTTGATCCCATCGTTTGATTGCGCTCAAATTTTTACACGAGTTTTTGGAGGTCGTTTTCCCTGGGGGTAGATTTGGTAGCGCTACACCGTGACAACGAGCTCTGGTCGGCCAGATTTGAGTAACGGGTCAAAAGGGCCATAACTTTTGAACCCACCGTTGGATCGCGCCTAAATTTTCACACGATTATCCGTAGTTGGTTTTCTTTGTGTTACAGTCGAATCGCTACATGGTGACGAGGAGGTCTTGCGGGCCAGATTTGAGTAACGGGTCACAAGGGCCATAACTTTGGATCCAACCGTTGGATCCCAATCAAATTTTTACACGAGTTTCCGGATGCAGCCTTCCTCGAGGAAGCTATGGAATTGCTACTCGCTGATAAGGAGCTCGTCGGCCAAACTTGAGTAACGGGCCAAAAGGGCCTTAACTTTTGATCCCACCGTTTGATCGCGCACAAATTTTTACACGAGTTTGTGGAGGTCGTTTTCCCTGGGGGTAGATTTGGTATCGCTACACCGTGACAACGAGCTCTGGTCGGCCAGATTTGAGTAACGGTCAAAAGGGCCATAACTTTTGAACCCACCGTTGGATCGCGCCTAAATTTTCACACGATTATCCGTAGTTGGTTTTCTTTGTGTTACTTTCGAATCGCTACATGGTGACGAGGAGGTGTGGCCGGCCTGATTTGAGTAACGGGTCACAAGGGCCATAACTTTGGATCCGACCGTTGGATCCCAATCAAATTTTTACACGAAGTTTACGGATGCGGCCTTCCTCGAGGAAGCTATGGAATTGCTACTCGGTGATAAGGAGCTCGGTCGGCCAAACTTGAGTAACGGGTCAAAAGGGCCTTAACTTTTGATCCCATCGTTTGATCGCGCTCAAATTTTTACACGAGTTTTTGGAGGTCGTTTTCCCCGGGGGTAGATTTGGTAGCGCTACACCGTGACAACGAGCTCCGGGTCGGCCAGATTTGAGTAACGGGTCAAAAGGGCCATAACTTTTGAACCCACCATTGGATCGCGCCTAAATTTTCACACGATTATCCGTAGTTGGTTTTCTTTGTGTTACCGTCGAATCGCTACATGGTGACGAGGAGGTCTTGCGGGCCGATTTGAGTAACGGTCACAAGGGCCATAACTTTGGATCCGACCGTTGGATCCCAATCAAATTTTTACACGAGTTTCCGGATGCGGCCTTCCTCGAGGAAGCTATGGAATTGCTACTCAGTGATAAGGAGCTCGGGTCGGCCAAACTTGAGTAACGGGCCAAAAGGGCCTTAACTTTTGATCCCACCGTTTGATCGCGCACAAATTTTTACACGAGTTTGTGGAGGTCCTTTTCCCGGGGGTAGATTTGGTATCGCTACACCGTGACAACGAGCTCGGGTCGGCCAGATTTGAGTAACGGGTCAAAAGGGCCATAACTTTTGAACCCACCGTTGGATCGCGCCTAAATTTTCACACGATTATCCGTAGTTGGTTTTCTTTGTGTTACTTTCGAATCGCTACATGGTGACGAGGAGGTGTGGCCGGCTCGATTTGAGTAACGGGTCACAAAGGCCATAACTTTGGATCCGACCGTTGGATCCCAATCAAATTTTTACACGAGTTTACTGGATGCGGTCTTCCTCGAGGAAGCTATGGAATTGCTACTTAGTGATAAGGAGCTCTAGTCGGCCAAACTTGAGTAACGGGTCAAAAGGGCCTTAACTTTTGATCCCATCGTTTGATTGCGCTCAAATTTTTACACGAGTTTTTGGAGGTCGTTTTCCCCGGGGGTAGATTTGGTAGCGCTACACCGTGACAACGAGCTCCGGTCGGCCAGATTTGAGTAACGGGTCAAAAGGGCCATAACTTTTGAACCCACCGTTGGATCGCGCCTAAATTTTCACACGATTATCCGTAGTTGGTTTTCTTTGTGTTACTGTCGAATCGCTACATGGTGACGAGGAGGTCTTGCGGGCCAGATTTGAGTAACGGGTCACAAGGGCCATAACTTTGGATCCGACCGTTGGATCCCAATCAAATTTTTACACGAGTTTCCGGATGCAGTCTTCCTCGAGGAAGCTATGGAATTGCTACTCAGTGATAAGGAGCTCTGGTCGGCCAAACTTGAGTAACGGGCCAAAAGGGCCTTAACTTTTGATCCCACCGTTTGATCGCGCACAAATTTTTACACGAGTTTGTGGAGGTCGTTTTCCCTGGGGGTAGATTTGGTATCGCTACACCGTGACAACGAGCTCGGTCGGCCGATTTGAGTAACGGGTCAAAAGGGCCATAACTTTTGAACCCACCGTTGGATCGCGCCTAAATTTTCACACGATTATCCGTAGTTGGTTTTCTTTGTGTTACTTTCGAATCGCTACATGGTGACGAGGAGGTGTGGCCGGCCTGATTTGAGTAACGGGTCACAAAGGCCATAACTTTGGATCCGACCGTTGGATCCCAATCAAATTTTTACACGAGTTTACGGATGCAGTCTTCCTCGAGGAAGCTATGGAATTGCTACTTAGTGATAAGGAGCTCTAGTCGGCCAAACTTGAGTAACGGGTCAAAAGGGCCTTAACTTTTGATCCCATCGTTTGATTGCGCTCAAATTTTTACACGAGTTTTTGGAGGTCGTTTTCCCCGGGGGTAGATTTGGTAGCGCTACACCGTGACAACGAGCTCCGGTCGGCCAGATTTGAGTAACGGGTCAAAAGGGCCATAACTTTTGAACCCACCGTTGGATCGCGCCTAAATTTTCACACGATTATCCGTTGTTGGTTTTCTTTGTGTTACCGTCGAATCGCTACATGGTGACGAGGAGGTCTTGCGGGCCGATTTGAGTAACGGGTCACAAGGGCCATAACTTTGGATCCGACCGTTGGATCCCAATCAAATTTTTACACGAAGTTTCCGGATGCGTCTTCCTCGAGGAAGCTATGGAATTGCTACTCGGTGATAAGGACCTCCGGTCGGCCAAACTTGAGTAACGGGCCAAAAGGGCCTTAACTTTTGATCTCACCGTTTGATCGCGCACAAATTTTTACACGAGTTTGTGGAGGTCGTTTTCCCTGGGGGTAGATTTGGTATCGCTACACCGTGACAACGAGCTCGGTCGGCCAGATTTGAGTAACGGGTCAAAAGGGCCATAACTTTTGAACCCACCGTTGGATCGCGCCTAAATTTTCACACGATTATCCGTAGTTGGTTTTCTTTGTGTTACTTTCGAATCGCTACATGGTGACGAGGAGGTGTGGCCGGCAGATTTGAGTAACGGGTCATAAAGGCCATAACTTTGGATCCGACCGTTGGATCCCAATCAAATTTTTACACGAGTTTACGGATGCAGTCTTCCTCGAGGAAGCTATGGAATTGCTACTTAGTGATAAGGAGCTCTAGTCGGCCAAACTTGAGTAACGGGTCAAAAGGGCCTTAACTTTTGATCCCATCGTTTGATTGCGCTCAAATTTTTACACGAGTTTTTGGAGGTCGTTTTCCCCGGGGGTAGATTTGGTAGCGCTACACCGTGACAACGAGCTCCGGTCGGCCGATTTGAGTAACGGGTCAAAAGGGCCATAACTTTTGAACCCACCGTTCGATCGCGCCTAAATTTTCACACGATTATCCGTAGTTGGTTTTCTTTGTGTTACCGTCGAATCGCTACATGGTGACGAGGAGGTCTTGCGGGCAGATTTGAGTAACGGTCACAAGGGCCATAACTTTGGATCCGACCGTTGGATCCCAATCAAATTTTTACACGAGTTTCCGGATGCAGTCTTCCTCGAGGAAGCTATGGAATTGCTACTCAGTGATAAGGACCTCGGTCGGCCAAACTTGAGTAACGGGCCAAAAGGGCCTTAACTTTTGATCCCACCGTTTGATCGCGCACAAATTTTTACACGAGTTTGTGGATGTCGTTTTCCCCGGGGGTAGATTTGGTATTGCTACACCGTGACAACGAGCTCGGTCGGCCAAACTTGAGTAACGGGTCAAAAGGGCCATAACTTTTCAACCCACCGTTGGATCGCCTCCTAAATTTTCACACGATTATCCGTAGTTGGTTTTCTTTGTGTTACTTTCGAATCGCTACTTGGTGACGAGGAGGTCTCGGCGGCCGATTTGAGTAACGGGTTAAAAGGGCCATAACTTTGGATCCGACCGTTGGATCCCAATCAAATTTTTACACGAGTTTACGGATGCAGTCTTCCTCGAGGAAGCTATGGAATTGCTACTAAGTGATAAGGAGCCTCGGTCGGCCAAACTTGAGTAACGGGCCAAAAGGGCCTTAACTTTTGATCCCACCGTTTGATCGCGCACAAATTTTTACACGAGTTTGTGGAGGTCGTTTTCCCCGGGGGTAGATTTGGTATCGCTACACCGTGACAACGAGCTCGGTCGGCCAGATTTGAGTAACGGGTCAAAAGGGCCATAACTTTTGAACCCACCGTTGGATCGCGCCTAAATTTTCACACGATTATCCGTAGTTGGTTTTCTTTGTGTTACCTGTCGAATCGCTACATGGTGACGAGGAGGTCTTGCGGGCCGATTTGAGTAACGGGTCACAAGGGCCATAACTTTGGATCCGACCGTTGGATCCCAATCAAATTTTTACACGAGTTTCGGATGCGTCTTCCTCGAGGAAGCTATGGAATTGCTACTCGGTGATAAGGAGCTCGGTCGGCCAAACTTGAGTAACGGGCCAAAAGGGCCTTAACTTTTGATCCCACCGTTTGATCGCGCACAAATTTTTACACGAGTTTGTGGATGTCGTTTTCCCCGGGGGTAGATTTGGTATTGCTACACCGTGACAACGAGCTCGGTCGGCCAAACTTGAGTAACGGGTCAAAAGGGCCATAACTTTTCAACCCACCGTTGGATCGCTCCTAAATTTTCACACGATTATCCGTAGTTGGTTTTCTTTGTGTTACTTTCGAATCGCTACTTGGTGACGAGGAGGTCCGGCCGGCCCGATTTGAGTAACGGGTTAAAAGGGCCATAACTTTGGATCCGACCGTTGGATCCCAATCAAATTTTTACACGAGTTTACGGATGCGTCTTCCTCGAGGAAGCTATGGAATTGCTACTAAGTGATAAGGAGCTCGGTCGGCCAAACTTGAGTAACGGGCCAAAAGGGCCTTAACTTTTGATCCCACCGTTTGATCGCGCACAAATTTTTACACGAGTTTGTGGAGGTCGTTTTCCCCGGGGGTAGATTTGGTATCGCTACACCGTGACAACGAGCTCGGGTCGGCCGATTTGAGTAACGGGTCAAAAGGGCCATAACTTTTGAACTCACCGTTGGATCGCGCCTAAATTTTCACACGATTATCCGTAGTTGGTTTTCTTTGTGTTACCGTCGAATCGCTACATGGTGACGAGGAGGTCTTGCGGGCCGATTTGAGTAACGGGTCACAAGGGCCATAACTTTGGATCCGACCGTTGGATCCCAATCAAATTTTTACACGAGTTTCCGGATGCGCCTTCCTCGAGGAAGCTATGGAATTGCTACTCGCTGATAAGGACCCTCGGTCGGCCAAACTTGAGTAACGGGCCAAAAGGGCCTTAACTTTTGATCCCACCGTTTGATCGCGCACAAATTTTTACACGAGTTTGTGGAGGTCGTTTTCCCCGGGGGTAGATTTGGTATCGCTACACCGTGACAACGAGCTCGGGTCGGCCAGATTTGAGTAACGGGTCAAAAGGGCCATAACTTTTGAACCCACCGTTGGATCGCGCCTAAATTTTCACACGATTATCCGTAGTTGGTTTTCTTTGTGTTACTTTCGAATCGCTACATGGTGACGAGGAGGTGTGGCCGGCCCGATTTGAGTAACGGGTCACAAGGGCCATAACTTTGGATCCGACCGTTGGATCCCAATCAAATTTTTACACGAGTTTACGGATGCGCCTTCCTCGAGGAAGCTATGGAATTGCTACTCGGTGATAAGGAGCTCGGTCGGCCAAACTTGAGTAACGGGTCAAAAGGGCCTTAACTTTTGATCCCATCGTTTGATTGCGCTCAAATTTTTACACGAGTTTTTGGAGGTCGTTTTCCCCGGGGGTAGATTTGGTAGCGCTACACCGTGACAACGAGCTCGGGTCGGCCAGATTTGAGTAACGGGTCAAAAGGGCCATAACTTTTGAACCCACCGTTGGATCGCGCCTAAATTTTCACACGATTATCCGTAGTTGGTTTTCTTTGTGTTACCGTCGAATCGCTACATGGTGACGAGGAGGTCTTGCGGGCCGATTTGAGTAACGGGTCACAAGGGCCATAACTTTGGATCCGACCGTTGGATCCCAATCAAATTTTTACACGAGTTTCGGATGCGCTTTCCTCGGGAAGCTATGGAATCGCTACTCAATGATAAGGAGCTCGGTCGGCCAAACTTGAGTAACGGGTCAAAAGGTCCTTAACTTTTGATCCCATCGTTTGATTTCGCTCAAATTTTTACACGAGTTTCGGGAGGTCGTTTTCCCCGGGGGTAGATTTGGTAGCGCTACACCGTGACAACGAGCTCCGGGTCGGCCAGATTTGAGTAACGGGTCAAAAGGGCCATAACTTTTGAACCCACCGTTGGATCGCGCCTAAATTTTCACACGATTATCCGTAGTTGGTTTTCTTTGTGTTACTGTCGAATCGCTACATGGTGACGTGGAGGTCTTGCGGCCGATTTGAGTAACGGCTCACAAGGGCCATAACTTTGGATCCGATCGTTGGATCCCAATCAAATTTTTACACGAAGTTCCTCGGATGCGCCTTCCTCGAGGAAGCTATGGAATTGCTACTCAGTGATAAGGAGCTCGGTCGGCCAAACTTGAGTAACGGGCCAAAAGGGCCTTAACTTTTGATCCCACCGTTTGATCGCGCACAAATTTTTACACGAGTTTGTGGATGTCGTTTTCCCCGGGGGTAGATTTGGTATCGCTACACCGTGACAACGAGCTCGGGTCGGCCAAACTTGAGTAACGGGTCAAAAGGGCCATAACTTTTCAACCCACCGTTGGATCGCTCCTAAATTTTCACACGATTATCCGTAGTTGGTTTTCTTTGTGTTAGTTTCGAATCGCTACTTGGTGACGAGGAGGTCCGTGCGCCCGATTTGAGTAACGGGTTAAAAGGGCCATAACTTTGGATCCGACCGTTGGATCCCAATCAAATTTTTACACGAGTTTACGGATGCAGTCTTCCTCGAGGAAGCTATGGAATTGCTACTAAGTGATAAGGAGCTCTGGTCGGCCAAACTTGAGTAACGGGCCAAAAGGGCCTTAACTTTTGATCCCACCGTTTGATCGCGCACAAATTTTTACACGAGTTTGTGGAGGTCGTTTTCCCCGGGGGTAGATTTGGTATCGCTACACCGTGACAACGAGCTCGGGTCGGCCGATTTGAGTAACGGGTCAAAAGGGCCATAACTTTTGAACCCACCGTTGGATCGCGCCTAAATTTTCACACGATTATCCATAGTTGGTTTTCTTTGTGTTACAGTCGAATCGCTACATGGTGACGAGGAGGTCTTGCGGGCCGATTTGAGTAACGGTCACAAGGGCCATAACTTTGGATCCGACCGTTGGATCCCAATCAAATTTTTACACGAGTTTCCTGGATGCGTCTTCCTCGAGGAAGCTATGGAATTGCTACTCAGTGATAAGGACCTCTGGTCGGCCAAACTTGAGTAACGGGCCAAAAGGGCCTTAACTTTTGATCCCACCGTTTGATCGCGCACAAATTTTTACACGAGTTTGTGGATGTCGTTTTCCCTGGGGGTAGATTTGGTATTGCTACACCGTGACAACGAGCTCTGGTCGGCCACACTTGAGTAACGGGTCAAAAGGGCCATAACTTTTCAACCCACCGTTGGATCGCTCCTAAATTTTCACACGATTATCCGTAGTTGGTTTTCTTTGTGTTACTTTCGAATCGCTACTTGGTGACGAGGAGGTCCGGGCCGCCCGATTTGAGTAACGGGTTAAAAGGGCCATAACTTTGGATCCGACCGTTGGATCCCAATCAAATTTTTACACGAGTTTACGGATGCGCCTTCCTCGAGGAAGCTATGGAATTGCTACTAAGTGATAAGGAGCTCCGGGTCGGCCAAACTTGAGTAACGGGCCAAAAGGGCCTTAACTTTTGATCCCACCGTTTGATCGCGCACAAATTTTTACACGAGTTTGTGGAGGTCGTTTTCCCCGGTGGTAGATTTGGTATCGCTACACCGTGACAACGAGCTCGGGTCGGCCGATTTGAGTAACGGGTCAAAAGGGCCATAACTTTTGAACCCACCGTTGGATCGCGCCTAAATTTTCACACGATTATCCGTAGTTGGTTTTCTTTGTGTTACTTTCGAATCGCTACATGGTGACGAGGAGGTGTGGCGGCCCGATTTGAGTAACGGGTCACAAAGGCCATAACTTTGGATCCGACCATTGGATCCCAATCAAATTTTTACACGAGTTTACTGGATGCGGTCTTCCTCGAGGAAGCTATGGAATTGCTACTCGTGATAAGGAGCTCGGGTCGGCCAAACTTGAGTAACGGGTCAAAAGGGCCTTAACTTTTGATCCCATCGTTTGATTGCGCTCAAATTTTTACACGAGTTTTTGGAGGTCGTTTTCCCCGGGGGTAGATTTGGTAGCGCTACACCGTGACAACGAGCTCGGGTCGGCCAGATTTGAGTAACGGGTCAAAAGGGCCATAACTTTTGAACCCACCGTTGGATCGCGCCTAAATTTTCACACGATTATCCGTAGTTGGTTTTCTTTGTGTTACCGTCGAATCGCTACATGGTGACGAGGAGGTCTTGCGGGCGATTTGAGTAACGGGTCACAAGGGCCATAACTTTGGATCCGACCGTTGGATCCCAATCAAATTTTTACACGAGTTTCCTGGATGCGTCTTCCTCGAGGAAGCTATGGAATTGCTACTCAAGTGATAAGGAGCTCGGTCGGCCAAACTTGAGTAACGGGCCAAAAGGGCCTTAACTTTTGATCCCACCGTTTGATCGCGCACAAATTTTTACACGAGTTTGTGGATGTCGTTTTCCCCGGGGGTAGATTTGGTATTGCTACACCGTGACAACGAGCTCGGTCGGCCAAACTTGAGTAACGGGTCAAAAGGGCCATAACTTTTCAACCCACCGTTGGATCGCCTCCTAAATTTTCACACGATTATCCGTAGTTGGTTTTCTTTGTGTTACTTTCGAATCGCTACTTGGTGACGAGGAGGTCTGCGGCTTCGATTTGAGTAACGGGTTAAAAGGGCCATAACTTTGGATCCGACCGTTGGATCCCAATCAAATTTTTACACGAGTTTACGGATGCGGTCTTCCTCGAGGAAGCTATGGAATTGCTACTAAGTGATAAGGAGCTCCGGTCGGCCAAACTTGAGTAACGGTCAAAAGGGCCTTAACTTTTGATCCCGTCGTTTGATTTTGCTCAAATTTTTACACGAGTTTTCGGAGGTCGTTTTCCCCGGGGGTAGATTTGGTAGCGCTACACCGTGACAACGAGCTCGGTCGGCCGATTTGAGTAACGGTCAAAAGGGCCATAACTTTTGAACCCACCGTTCGATCGCGCCTAAATTTTCACACGATTATCCGTAGTTGGTTTTCTTTGTGTTACCGTCGAATCGCTACATGGTGACGTGGAGGTCTTGCCGCGATTTGAGTAACGGATCACAAGGGCCATAACTTTGGATCCGACCGTTGGATCCCAATCAAATTTTTACACGAGTTTCCGGATGCGCCTTCCTCGAGGAAGCTATGGAATTGCTACTCGCTGATAAGGAGCTCCGTCGGCCAAACTTGAGTAACGGGCCAAAAGGGCCTTAACTTTTGATCCCACCGTTTGATCGGGCCTAAATTTTCACACGATTGTCCGTAGGTGGTTTTCGTTGTGTTACTTTCGAATCGCTACTTGGTGACGAGGAGGTCCGTCGGCCGATTTGAGTAACGGGTGAAAAGGGCCATAACTTTGGATCCGACCGTTGGATCCCAATCAAATTTTTACACGAAGTTTCCGGATGCGTCTTCCTCGAGGAAGCTATGGAATTGCTACTCGGTGATAAGGAGCTCGGTCGGCCAAACTTGAGTAACGGGTCAAAAGGGCCTTAACTTTTGATCCCACCGTTTGATTGCGCTCAAATTTTTACACGAGTTTTTGGAGGTCGTTTTCCCCGGCGGTAGATTTGGTAGCGCTACACCGTGACAACGAGCTCGGGTCGGCCAGATTTGAGTAACGGGTCAAAAGGGCCATAACTTTTGAACCCACCGTTGGATCGCGCCTAAATTTTCACACGATTATCCGTAGTTGGTTTTCTTTGTGTTACCGTCGAATCGCTACATGGTGACGAGGAGATCTTGCGGGCCGATTTGAGTAACGGGTCACAAGGGCCATAACTTTGGATCCGACCGTTGGATCCCAATCAAATATTTACACGAGTTTACGGATGCGCCTTTCCTCGAGGAAGCTATGGAATTGCTACTCGGTGATAAGGAGCTCCGTCGGCCAAACTTGAGTAACGGGCCAAAAGGGCCTTAACTTTTGATCCCACCGTTTGATCGCGCCTAAATTTTCACACGATTGTCCGTAGGTGGTTTTCGTTGTGTTACTTTCGAATTGCTACTTGGTGACGAGGAGGTCCGGCCGCCGCATTTGAGTAACGGGTGAAAAGGGCCATAACTTTGGATCCGACCGTTGGATCCCAATCAAATTTTTACACGAGTTTCCGGATGCGGTCTTCCTCGAGGAAGCTATGGAATTGCTACTTAGTGATAAGGAGCTCGGTTTGCCAAACTTGAGTAACGGGCCAAAAGGGCCTTAACTCTTGATCCCACCGTTTGATCGCGCAGAAATGTTTACACGAGTTTGTGGATGTCGTTTTCCCCGGGGGTAGATTTGGTATCGCTACACCGTGACAACGAGCTCGGTCGGCCAAACTTGAGTAATGGGTCAAAAGGGCCATAACTTTTCAACCCACCGTTGGATCGCTCCTAAATTTTCACACGATTATCCGTAGTTGGTTTTCTTTGTGTTACTTTCGAATCGCTACTTGGTGACGAGGAGGTGTGGCCGGCCCGATTTCCAGTAACGGGTTAAAAGGGCCATAACTTTGGATCCGACCGTTGGATCCCAATCAAATTTTTACACGAGTTTCGGATGCGGTCTTCCTCGAGGAAGCTATGGAATTGCTACTCGGTGATAAGGAGCTCCGGTCGGCCAAACTTGAGTAACGGGTCAAAAGGGCCTTAACTTTTGATCCCACCGTTTGATCGCGCTCAAATTTTTTCACGAGTTTTTGGAGGTCGTTTTCCCTGGGGGTAGATTTGGTAGCGCTACACCGTGACAACGAGCTCCGGTCGGCCAGATTTGAGTAACGGGTCAAAAGGGCCATAACTTTTGAACCCACCGTTGGATCGCGCCTAAATTTTCACACGATTATCCGTAGTTGGTTTTCTTTGTGTTACCGTCGAATCGCTACATGGTGACGAGGAGGTCTTGCGGGCCGATTTGAGTAACGGGTCACAAGGGCCATAACTTTGGATCCGACCGTTGGATCCCAATCAAATTTTTACACGAGTTTCCTGGGATGCGCCTTCCTCGAGGAAGCTATGGAATTGCTACTCGCTGATAAGGAGCTCGGGTCGGCCAAACTTGAGTAACGGGTCAAAAGGGCCTTAACTTTTGATCCCACCGTTTGATTGCGCTCAAATTTTTACACGAGTTTTTGGAGGTCGTTTTCCCCGGGGGTAGATTTGGTAGCGCTACACCGTGACAACGAGCTCCGGGTCGGCCGGATTTGAGTAACGGGTCAAAAGGGCCATAACTTTTGAACCCACCGTTGGATCGCGCCTAAATTTTCACACGATTATCCGTAGTTGGTTTTCTTTGTGTTACCGTCGAATCGCTACATGGTGACGAGGAGGTCTTGCGGCCGCATTTGAGTAACGGGTCACAAGGGCCATAACTTTGGATCCGACCGTTGGATCCCAATCAAATTTTTACACGAGTTTACGGATGCAGTCTTCCTCGAGGAAGCTATGGAATTGCTACTCGGTGATAAGGAGCTCCGCCGGCCAAACTTGAGTAACGGCCAAAAGGGCCTTAACTTTTGATCCCACCGTTTGATCGCGCCTAAATTTTCACACGATTGTCCGTAGGTGGTTTTCGTTGTGTTACTTTCGAATTGCTACTTGGTGACGAGGAGGTCTGGCCGGCCAGATTTGAGTAACGGGTGAAAAGGGCCATAACTTTGGATCCGACCGTTGGATACCAATCAAATTTTTACACGAGTTTCGGATGCGTGTTCCTCGAGGAAGCTATGGAATTGCTACTTAGTGATAAGGAGCTCTGGTTTGCCAAACTTGAGTAACGGGCCAAAAGGGCCTTAACTTTTGATCCCACCGTTTGATCGCGCACAAATTTTTACACGAGTTTGTGGATGTCGTTTTCCCCGGGGGTAGATTTGGTATCGCTACACCGTGACAACGAGCTCGGGTCGGCCAAACTTGAGTAACGGGTCAAAAGGGCCATAACTTTTCAACCCACCGTTGGATCGCCTCCTAAATTTTCACACGATTATCCGTAGTTGGTTTTCTTTGTGTTACTTTCGAATCGCTACTTGGTGACGAGGAGGTCCGGGCCGGCCCGATTTGAGTAACGGGTTAAAAGGGCCATAACTTTGGATCCGACCGTTGGATCCCAATCAAATTTTTACACGAGTTTACGGATGCGGTCTTCCTCGAGGAAGCTATGGAATTGCTACTCGTTGATAAGGAGCTCGGGTCGGCCAAACTTGAGTAACGGGCCAAAAGGGCCTTAACTTTTGATCCCACCGTTTGATCGTGCACAAATGTTTACACGAGTTTATGGATGTTGTTTTCCCGGGCGTAGATTTGGTATCGCTACATCGTGACAACGAGCTCGGGTCGGCCGATTTGAGTAACGGTCAAAAGGGCCATAACTTTTGAACCCACCGTTGGATCGCGCCTAAATTTTCACACGATTATCCGTAGGTGGTTTTCTTTGTGTTACCGTCGAATCGCTACATGGTGACGAGGA
The DNA here is from genome assembly GCA_019202695.1 of Populus x sibirica. Taxonomy (NCBI): domain Eukaryota; kingdom Viridiplantae; phylum Streptophyta; class Magnoliopsida; order Malpighiales; family Salicaceae; genus Populus; species Populus x sibirica. Next base: position 22,295 of record JAGMVL010001129.1, read on the forward strand.
GGTCTTGCGGGCGATTTGAGTAACGGGTCACAAGGGCCATAACTTTGGATCCGACCGTTGGATCCCAATCAAATTTTTACACGAGTTTCGGATGCGGCCTTCCTCGAGGAAGCTATGGAATTGCTACTCGGTGATAAGGAGCTACGGTCGGCCAAACTTGAGTAACGGGCCAAAAGTGCCTTAACTTTTGATCCCACCGTTTGATCGCGCACAAATTTTTACACGAGTTTGTGGATGTCGTTTTCCCCGGGGGTAGATTTGGTATCGCTACACCGTGACAACGAGCTCCGGGTCGCCCAAACTTGAGTAACGGGTCAAAAGGGCCATAACTTTTCAACCCACCGTTGGATCGCTCCTAAATTTTCACACGATTATCCGTAGTTGGTTTTCTTTGTGTTACTTTCGAATAGCTACTTGGTGACGAGGAGGTGTGGCCGGCCCGATTTGAGTAACGGGTTAAAAGGGCCATAACTTTGGATCCGACCGTTGGATCCCAATCAAATTTTTACACGAGTTTACGGATGCGGTCTTCCTCGAGGAAGCTATGGAATTGCTACTCAGTGATAAGGAGCTCTGGTCGGCCAAACTTGAGTAACGGGTCAAAAGGGCCTTAACTTTTGATCTCACCGTTTGATCGCGCTCAAATTTTTCCACGAGTTTTTGGAGGTCGTTTTCCCTTGGGGTAGATTTGGTAGCGCTACACCGTGACAACGAGCTCGGGTCGGCCGATTTGAGTAACGGGTCAAAAGAGCCATAACTTTTGAACCCACCGTTGGATCGCGCCTAAATTTTCACACGATTATCCGTAGTTGGTTTTCTTTGTGTTACCGTCGAATCGCTACATGGTGACGAGGAGGTCTTGCGGGCCGATTTGAGTAACGGTCACAAGGGCCATAACTTTGGATCCGACCGTTGGATCCCAATCAAATTTTTACACGAGTTTCCGGATGCGCTCTTCCTCGAGGAAGCTATGGAATTGCTACTCGGTGATAAGGAGCTCGGTCGGCCAAACTTGAGTAACGGGCCAAAAGTGCCTTAACTTTTGATCCCACCGTTTGATCGCGCACAAATTTTTACACGAGTTTGTGGATGTCGTTTTCCCCGGGGGTAGATTTGGTATCGCTACACCGTGACAACGAGCTCTGGTCGGCCAAACTTGAGTAACGGGTCAAAAGGGCCATAAATTTTCAACCCACCGTTGGATCGCGCCTAAATTTTCACACGATTATCCGTAGTTGGTTTTCTTTGTGTTACTGTCGAATCGCTACATGGTGACGAGGAGGTCTTGCGGGCCAGATTTGAGTAAGGGGCACAAGGGCCATAACTTTGGATCCGACCGTTGGATCCCAATCAAATTTTTACACGAGTTTCCGGATGCAGTCTTCCTCGAGGAAGCTATGGAATTGCTACTCGGTGATAAGGAGCTCCGGTCGGCCAAACTTGAGTAACGGGCCAAAAGGGCCTTAACTTTTGATCCCACTCGTTTGATCGCGCACAAATGTTTACACGAGTTTATGGATGTTGTTTTCCCCGGGGGTAGATTTGGTATCGCTACATCGTGACAACGAGCTCGGTCGGCAGATTTGAGTAACGGGTCAAAAGGGCCATAACTTTTGAACCCACCGTTGGATCGCGCCTAAATTTTCACACGATTATCCGTAGTTGGTTTTCTTTGTGTTACCGTCGAATCGCTACATGGTGACGACGAGGTCTCGCGCCTAGATTTGAGTAACGGGTCACAAGGGCCATAACTTTGGATCCGACCGTTGGATCCCAATCAAATTTTTACACGAGTTTCCGGATGCGGTCTTCCTCGAGGAAGCTATGGAATTGCTACTCGGTGATAAGGAGCTCCGGTCGGCCAAACTTGAGTAACGGGCCAAAAGTGCCTTAACTTTTGATCCCACCGTTTGATCGCGCACAAATTTTTACACGAGTTTATGGATGTTGTTTTCCCTGGGGGTAGATTTGGTATCGCTACATCGTGACAACGAGCTCTGGTCGGCCAGATTTGAGTAACGGGTCAAAAGGGCCATAACTTTTGAACCCACCGTTGGATCGCGCCTAAATTTTCACACGATTATCCGTAGTTGGTTTTCTTTGTGTTACCGTCGAATCGCTACATGGTGACGACGAGGTCCGCGGCCGATTTGAGTAATGGGTCAAAAGGGCCATAACTTTGGATCCGACCGTTGGATCCCAATCAAATTTTTACACGAAGTTTCCGGATGCGCCTTCCTCGAGGAAGCTATGGAATCGCTACTCGATGATACGGAGCTCGGTCGGCCAAACTTTGGTAACGGGCTAAAAGGGCCTTAACTTTTGATCCCATCGTTTGATGGCGCTCAAATTTTTACACGAGTTTCTGGAGGTCGTTTTCACTCGGGGTAGATTTGGTATCGCTACACTGTGACAACGAGCTCTGGTCGGCCAAACTTGAGTAACGGGTCAAAAGGACCATAACTTTTGAACCCACCGTTGGATCGCACCTAAATTTTCACATGATTATCCGTAGTTGGTTTTCTTTGTGTGACCGTCGAATCGCTACTTGGTGACGAGGAGGTCCGGGCCGCCGATTTGAGTAACGGGTCAAAAGGGCCATAACTTTGGATCCGACCGTTGCATCCCAATCAAATTTTTACACGAAGTTTCCGGATGCGTCTTCCTCGAGGAAGCTATGGAATTGCTACTCAGTGATAAGGAGCTCTGGTCGGCCAAACTTGAGTAACGGGCCAAAAGGGCCTTAACTTTTGATCCCACTGTTTGATCGCGCACAAATGTTTACACGAGTTTATGGATGTTGTTTTCCCTGGGGGTAGATTTGGTATCGCTACATCGTGACAACGAGCTCTGGTCGGCCGATTTGAGTAACGGGTCAAAAGGGCCATAACTTTTGAACCCACCGTTGGATCGCGCCTAAATTTTCACACGATTATCCGTAGTTGGTTTTCTTTGTGTAACTGTCGAATCGCTACATGATGACGAGGAGGTCTGGACGACCAGATTTGAGTAACGGGTCACAAGGGCCATAACTTTGGATCCGACCGTTGGATCCCAATCAAATTTTTACACGAGTTTCGGATGCGCCTTCCTCGAGGAAGCTATGGAATTGCTACTCGGTGATAAGGAGCTCGGTCGGCCAAAGTTGAGTAACGGGCCAAAAGGGCCTTAACTTTTGATCCCACCGTTTGATCGCGCACAAATGTTTACACGAGTTTATGGATGTTGTTTTCCCTGGGGGTAGATTTGGTATCGCTACATCATGACAACGAGCTCTGGTCGGCCAGATTTGAGTAACGGGTCAAAAGGGCCATAACTTTTGAACCCACCGTTGGATCGCGCCTAAATTTTCACACGATTATCCGTAGTTGGTTTTCTTTGTGTTACCGTCGAATCGCTACATGATGACGAGGAGGTCCGGCCGACCGCATTTGAGTAACGGGTCACAAGGGCCATAACTTTGGATCCGACCGTTGGATCCCAATCAAATTTTTACACGAGTTTCCGGATGCGCCTTCCTCCAGAAGCTATGGAATTGCTACTCGGTGATAAGGAGCTCGGGTCGGCCAAACTTGAGTAACGGGCCAAAAGGGCCTTAACTTTTGATCCCACCGTTTGATCGCGCACAAATGTTTACACGAGTTTATGGATGTTGTTTTCCCCGGGGGTAGATTTGCTATCGCTACATCGTGACAACGAGCTCGGTCGGCCAGATTTGAGTAACGGGTCAAAAGGGCCATAACTTTTGAACCCACCGTTGGATCGCGCCTAAATTTTCACACGATTATCCGTAGTTGGTTTTCTTTGTGTTACCGTCGAATCGCTACATGATGACGAGGAGGTCCGGCGGCCGGATTTGAGTAACGGGTCACAAGGCCATAACTTTGGATCCGACCGTTGGATCCCAATCAAATTTTTACACGAGTTTCCGGATGCGTCTTCCTCGAGGAAGCTATGGAATTGCTACTCGGTGATAAGGAGCTCGGGTCGGCCAAACTTGAGTAACGGGCCAAAAGTGCCTTAACTTTTGATCCCACCGTTTGATCGCGCACAAATTTTTACACGAGTTTCGGAGGTCGTTTTCCCTGGGGGTAGATTTGGTATCGCTACACCGTGACAACGAGCTCCGGTCGGCCAAACTTGAGTAACGGGTCAAAAGGGCCATAACTTTTGCACCCACCGTTGGATCGCGCCTAAATTTTCACAGGATTATCCGTAGTTGGTTTTCTTTGTGTTATTGTCAAATCGCTACTTGGTAACGAAGAGGTATGCCGGCGATTTGAGTAACGGGTCAAAAGGGCCATAACTTTGGATCCGACCGTTGGATCCCAATCAAATTTTTACACGAGTTTGTGGATGTCGTTTTCCCCGGGGGTAGATTTGGTATCGCTACACCGTGACAACGAGCTCGGTCGGCCAAACTTGAGTAAGGGGTCAAAAGGGCCATAACTTTTGAACCCACCGTTGGATCGCTCCTAAATTTTCACACGATTATCCGTAGTTGGTTTTCTTTGTGTTACCGTCGAATCGCTACTTGGTGACGAGGAGGTCGCTCAGCCGATTTGAGTAACGGGTTAAAAGGGCCATAACTTTGGATCCGACCGTTGGATCCCAATCAAATTTTTACACGAGTTTCCGGATGCAGTATTCCTCGAGGAAGCTATGGAATCGCTACTCGGTGATAAGGAGCTCGGTTGGCCACACTTGAGTAACGGGTCAAAAGGGCCTTAACTTTTGATCCCACCGTTTGATCTTGATCAAATTTTTACACGAGTTTCGGAGGTCGTTTTCCCCGGGGGTAGATTTGGTATCGCTACACCGTGACAACGAGCTCTGGTCGGCCAAACTTGAGTAACGGGTCAAAAGGGCCAAAACTTTTGAACCCACCGTTGGATTGCGCCTAAATTTTCACAGGATTGTCCGTAGTTGGTTTTCTTTGTGTTATTGTCAAATCGCTACTTGGTAACGAAGAGGTATGCCGGCGATTTGAGTAACGGGTCAAAAGGGCCATAACTTTGGATCCGACCGTTGGATCCCAATCAAATTTTTACACGAGTTTCCGGATGCGGCTCTTCCTCGAGGAAGCTATGGAATCGCTACTCGTGATAAGGAGCTCCGGGTCGGCCAAACTTGAGTAACGGGCCAAAAGGGCTTTAACCTTTGATCCCACCGTTGGATCGCGCCTAAATTTTCACACGATTATCCGTACTTGGTTTTTTTTGTGTTACTGTCGAATCGCTACATGGTGACGAGGAGGTCTCGGCGGCGATTTGAGTAACGGGTTAAAAGGGCCATAACTTTGGATCCGACCGTTTGATCCCAATCAAATTTTTACACGAGTTTGTGGATGTCGTTTTCCCTGGGGGTAGATTTGGTATCGCTACACCGTGACAACGAGCTCTGGTCGGCCAAACTTGAGTAAGGGGTCAAAATGGCCATAACTTTTCAACCCACCGTTGGATCGCTCCTAAATTTTCACACGATTATCCGTTGTTGGTTTTCTTTGTGTTATTGTCGAATCGCTACATGGTGACGAGAAGGTCCGGCCGCCGCATTTGAGCAACGGGTCAAAAGGGCCATAACTTTGGATCCGACCGTTGGATCCCAATCAAATTTTTACACGAGTTTCCGGATGCGGTCTTCCTCGAGGAAGCTATGGAATCGCTACTCGGTGATAAGGAGCTCCGGTCGGCCAAACTTTGGTAACGGGCAAAAGGGCCTTACCTTTTGATCCCACCGTTTGATCTTGATCAAATTTTTACACGAGTTTCTCGGAGGTCGTTTTCCCCGGGGGTAGATTTGGTATCGCTACACCGTGACAACGAGCTCGGGTCGGCCAAACTTGAGTAACGGTCAAAAGGGCCAAAACTTTTGAACCCACCGTTGGATCGCGCCTAAATTTTCATAGGATTATCCATAGTTGGTTTTCTTTGTGTTACTTTCGAATCGCTACATGGTGACGAGGAGGTCCCGGCCGCCGCATTTGAGTAACGGGTCAAAAGGGCCATAACTTTGGATCCGACCGTTGGATCCCAATCAAATTTTTACACGAGTTTCCGGATGCTTTGTATTCCTCGAGGAAGCTATGGAATCGCTACTCGTGATAAGGAGCTCGGTTGGCCACACTTGAGTAACGGGTCAAAAGGGCCTTAACTTTTGATCCCACCGTTTGATCTTGATCAAATTTTTACACGAGTTTCGGAGGTCGTTTTCCCCGGGGGTAGATTTGGTATCGCTACACCGTGACAACGAGCTCTGGTGGGCCAAACTTGAGTAACGGGTCAAAAGGGCCATAACTTTTGAACCCACCGTTGGATCGCGCCTAAATTTTCACGGGATTATCCGTAGTTGGTTTTCTTTGTGTTATTGTCAAATCGCTACTTGGTAACGAAGAGGTATGCCGCCGATTTGAGTAACGGGTCAAAAGGGCCATAACTTTGGATCCGACCGTTGGATCCCAATCAAATTTTTACACGAGTTTGTGGATGTCGTTTTCCCTGGGGTAGATTTGGTATCGCTACACCGTGACAACGAGCTCTGGTCGGCCAAACTTGAGTAAGGGGTCAAAAGGGCCATAACTTTTGAACCCACCGTTGGATCGCTCCTAAATTTTCACACGATTATCCGTAGTTGGTTTTCTTTGTGTTACCGTCGAATCGCTACTTGGTGACGAGGAGGTCCGCCGCCGATTTGAGTAACGGGTTAAAAGGGCCATAACTTTGGATCCGACTGTTGGATCCCAATCAAATTTTTACACGAGTTTCCGGATGCGTTTTCCTCGAGGAAGCTATGGAATCGCTACTCGTGATAAGCGGCTCCGGTCGGCCAAACTTTGGTAACGGCCAAAAGGGACTTAACTTTTGATCCCACCGTTTGATCTTGATCAAATTTTTACACGAGTTTCGGAGGTCGTTTTCCCGGGGGTAGATTTGGTATCGCTACACCGTGACAACGAGCTCCGGTCGGCCAAACTTGAGTAACGGGGCAAAAGGGCCATAACTTTTGAACCCACCGTTGGATCGCGCCTAAATTTTCACAAGATTATCCGTAGTTGGTTTTCTTTGTGTTATTGTCAAATCGCTACTTGGTAACGAAGAGGTATGCTCGGCCGATTTGAGTAACGGGTCAAAAGGGCCATAACTTTGGATCCGACCGTTGGATCCCAATCAAATTTTTACACGAGTTTCCGGATGCGTTTTTCCTCGAGGAAGCATGGAATCGCTACTCGTTGATAAGCGGCTCCGGTCGGCCAAACTTTGGTAACGGGCCAAAAGGGCATTAACCTTTGATCCCACCGTTTGATCTTGATCAAATTTTTACACGAGTTTCGGAGGTCGTTTTCCCCGGGGGTAGATTTGGTATCGCTACACCGTGACAACGAGCTCCGGGTCGGCCAAACTTGAGTAACGGGTCAAAAGGGCCAAAACTTTTGAACCCACCGTTGGATTGCGCCTAAATTTTCACGAGATTGTCCGTAGTTGGTTTTCTTTGTGTTATTGTCAAATCGCTACTTGGTAACGAAGAGGTATGCGCGATTTGAGTAACGGGTCAAAAGGGCCATAACTTTGGATCCGACCGTTGGATCCCAATCAAATTTTTACACGAGTTTCCGGATGCGTCTTCCTCGAGGAAGCTATGGAATCGCTACTCGGTGATAAGGAGCTCGGGTCGGCCAAACTTGAGTAACGGGCCAAAAGGGCCTTAACCTTTGATCCCACCGTTGGATCGCGCCTAAATTTTCACACGATTATCCGTACTTGGTTTTTTTTTGTGTTACCGTCAAATCGCTACATGGTGACGAGGAGGTCCGGGCCGCGCATTTGAGTAACGGGTTAAAAGGGCCATAACTTTGGATCCGACCGTTTGATCCCAATCAAATTTTTACACGAGTTTGTGGATGTCGTTTTCCCTAGGGGTAGATTTGGTATCGCTACACCGTGACAACGAGCTCTGGTCGGCCAAACTTGAGTAAGGGGTCAAAAGGGCCATAACTTTTGAACCCACCGTTGGATCGCTCCTAAATTTTCACACGATTATCCGTAGTTGGTTTTCTTTGTGTTATTGTCGAATCGCTACATGGTGACGAGAAGGTCTGGCCGGCCAGATTTGAGCAACGGGTCAAAAGGGCCATAACTTTGGATCCGACCGTTGGATCCCAATCAAATTTTTACACGAGTTTCCGGATGCGTCTTCCTCGAGGAAGCTATGGAATCGCTACTCGGTGATAAGGAGCTGGTCGGCCAAACTTTGGTAACGGGCAAAAGGGCCTTACCTTTTGATCCCACCGTTTGATCTTGATCAAATTTTTACACGAGTTTCGGAGGTCGTTTTCCCCGGGGGTAGATTTGGTATCGCTACACCGTGACAACGAGCTCCGGGTCGGCCAAACTTGAGTAAGGGGTCAAAAGGGCCAAAACTTTTGAACCCACCGTTGGATCGCGCCTAAATTTTCATAGGATTATCCATAGTTGGTTTTCTTTGTGTTACTTTCGAATCGCTACATGGTGACGAGGAGGTCCGCCGCCGATTTGAGTAACGGTCAAAAGGGCCATAACTTTGGATCCGACCGTTGGATCCCAATCAAATTTTTACACGAGTTTCCGGATCGTTGTGTTCCTCGAGGAAGCTATGGAATCGCTACTCGCTGATAAGGAGCTCCGGTTGGCCACACTTGAGTAACCGGTCAAAAGGGCCTTAACTTTTGATCCCACCGTTTGATCTTGATCAAATTTTTACACGAGTTTCGGAGGTCGTTTTCCCCGGGGGTAGATTTGGTATCGCTACACCGTGACAACGAGCTCGGGTCGGCCAAACTTGAGTAACGGTCAAAAGGGCCATAACTTTTGAACCCACCGTTGGATCGCGCCTAAATTTTCACAGGATTATCCGTAGTTGGTTTTCTTTGTGTTATTGTCAAATCGCTACTTGGTAACGAAGAGGTATGCCGGCCAGATTTGAGAAACGGGTCAAAAGGGCCATAACTTTGGATCCGACCGTTGGATCCCAATCAAATTTTTACACGAGTTTCCGGATGCGGTCTTCCTCGAGGAAGCTATGGAATCGCTACTCAGCGATAAGGAGCTCTGGTCGGCCAAACTTGAGTAACGGGCCAAAAGGGCCTTAACCTTTGATCCCACCGTTGGATCGCGCCTAAATTTTCACAGGATTGTCCGTAGTTGGTTTTCTTTGTGTTATTGTCAAATCGCTACTTGGTAACGAAGAGGTATGCCGGCCGATTTGAGTAACGGGTCAAAAGGGCCATAACTTTGGATCCGACCGTTGGATCCCAATCAAATTTTTACACGAGTTTCCGGATGCGGTCTTCCTCGAGGAAGCTATGGAATCGCTACTCGGTGATAAGGAGCTACGGTCGGCCAAACTTTGGTAACGGGCAAAAAGGGCCTTACTTTTGATCCCACCGTTTGATCTTGATCAAATTTTTACACGAGTTTCGGAGGTCGTTTTCCCGGGGGTAGATTTGGTTTCGCTACACCGTGACAACGAGCTCCGGTCGGCCAAACTTGAGTAACGGGTCAAAAGGGCCAAAACTTTTGAACCCACCGTTGGATCGCGCCTAAATTTTCATAGGATTATCCATAGTTGGTTTTCTTTGTGTTACTTTCGAATCGCTACATGGTGACGAGGAGGTCCGGCCGCCGATTTGAGTAACGGGTCAAAAGGGCCATAACTTTGGATCCGACCGTTGGATCCCAATCAAATTTTTACACGAGTTTCCGGATCTTTGTATTCCTCGAGGAAGCTATGGAATCGCTACTCGGTGATAAGGAGCTCCGGTTGGCCACACTTGAGTAACGGGTCAAAAGGGCCTTAACTTTTGATCCCACCGTTTGATCTTGATCAAATTTTTACACGAGTTTCGGAGGTCGTTTTCCCGGGGGTAGATTTGGTATCGCTACACCGTGACAACGAGCTCCGGTCGGCCAAACTTGAGTAACGGGTCAAAAGGGCCATAACTTTTGAACCCACCGTTGGATCGCGCCTAAATTTTCACAGGATTATCCGTAGTTGGTTTTCTTTGTGTTATTGTCAAATCGCTACTTGGTAACGAAGAGGTATGCCGGCCGTATTTGAGTAACGGTCAAAAGGGCCATAACTTTGGATCCGACCGTTGGATCCCAATCAAATTTTTACACGAGTTTGTGGATGTCGTTTTCCCGGGTAGATTTGGTATCGCTACACCGTGACAACGGAGCTCGGTCGGCCAAACTTGAGTAAGGGGTCAAAAGGGCCATAACTTTTGAACCCACCGTTGGATCGCTCCTAAATTTTCACACGATTATCCGTAGTTGGTTTTCTTTGTGTTACCGTCGAATCGCTACTTGGTGACGAGGAGGTCTGGCCGCGATTTGAGTAACGGGTTAAAAGGGCCATAACTTTGGATCCGACCGTTGGATCCCAATCAAATTTTTACACGAGTTTCCGGATGCAGTCTTCTCGAGGAAGCTATGGAATCGCTACTTCGTGATAAGCAGCTCCGGTCGGCCAAACTTTGGTAACGGCCAAAAGGGACTTAACTTTTGATCCCACCGTTTGATCTTGATCAAATTTTTACACGAGTTTCTGGAGGTCGTTTTCCCTGGGGGTAGATTTGGTATCGCTACACCGTGACAACGAGCTCTGGTCGGCCAAACTTGAGTAACGGGGCAAAAGGGCCATAACTTTTGAACCCACCGTTGGATCGCGCCTAAATTTTCACAGGATTATCCGTAGTTGGTTTTCTTTGTGTTATTGTCAAATCGCTACTTGGTAACGAAGAGGTATGGCCACGATTTGAGTAACGGGTCAAAAGGGCCATAACTTTGGATCCGACCGTTGGATCCCAATCAAATTTTTACACGAGTTTCCGGATGCGTTTTCCTCGAGGAAGCTATGGAATCGCTACTCGGTGATAAGGCTCGGTCGGCTAAACTTTGGTAACCGGCCAAAGGGCCTTAACCTTTGATCCCACCGTTTGATCTTGATCAAATTTTTACACGAGTTTCGGAGGTCGTTTTCACCCGGGGGTAGATTTGGTATCGCTACACCGTGACAACGAGCTCGGGTCGGCCAAACTTGAGTAACGGTCAAAAGGGCCAAAACTTTTGAACCCACCGTTGGATTGCGCCTAAATTTTCACAGGATTGTCCGTAGTTGGTTTTCTTTGTGTTATTGTCAAATCGCTACTTGGTAACGAAGAGGTATGCCTACGATTTGAGTAAGGTCAAAAGGGCCATAACTTTGGATCCGACCGTTGGATCCCAATCAAATTTTTACACGAGTTTCCGGATGCGGTCTTCCTCGAGGAAGCTATGGAATCGCTACTCGGGGTGATAAGGAGCTCCTCGGGTCGGCCAAACTTGAGTAACGGGCCAAAAGGGCCTTAACCTTTGATCCCACCGTTGGATCGCGCCTAAATTTTCACACGATTATCCGTACTTGGTTTTTTTTTTTGTGTTACGGTCAAATCGCTACATGGTGACGAGGAGGTCCCGGCCGTCGATTTGAGTAACGGTTAAAAGGGCCATAACTTTGGATCCGACCGTTTGATCCCAATCAAATTTTTACACGAGTTTGTGGATGTCGTTTTCCCTCGGGGGTAGATTTGGTATCGCTACACCGTGACAACGAGCCTACGTCGGCCAAACTTGAGTAAGGGGTCAAAAGGGCCATAACTTTTGAACCCACCGTTGGATCGCCTCCTAAATTTTCACACGATTATCCGTAGTTGGTTTTCTTTGTGTTATTGTCGAATCGCTACATGGTGACGAAAGGTCCGCCGCGGGATTTGAGCAACTGGTCAAAAGGGCCATAACTTTGGATCCGACCGTTGGATCCCAATCAAATTTTTACACGAGTTTCCGGATGCGTCTTCCTCGAGGAAGCTAATGGAATCGCTACTACGTGATAAGGAGCTCCGGTCGGCCAAACTTTGGTAACGGCAAAGGGCCTTACTTTTGATCCCACCGTTTGATCTTGATCAAATTTTTACACGAGTTTTCGGAGGTCGTTTTCCCGGGGGTAGATTTGGTATCGCCACACCGTGACAACGAGCTCGGTCGGCCAAACTTGAGTAACGGGTCAAAAGGGCCAAAACTTTTGAACCCACCGTTGGATCGCGCCTAAATTTTCATAGGATTATCCATAGTTGGTTTTCTTTGTGTTACTTTCGAATCGCTACATGGTGACGAGGAGGTCCGGCCAGGCGATTTGAGTAACGGTCAAAAGGGCCATAACTTTGGATCCGACCGTTGGATCCCAATCAAATTTTTACACGAGTTTCCGGATGTTGTGTTCCTCGAGGAAGCTATGGAATCGGTACTCAAGTGATAAGGAGCTCGGTTGGCCACACTTGAGTAACGGTCAAAAGGGCCTTAACTTTTGATCCCACCGTTTGATCTTGATCAAATTTTTACACGAGTTTTCGGAGGTCGTTTTCCCCGGGGGTAGATTTGGTATCGCTACACCGTGACAACGAGCTCCGGTCGGGCCTAAACCTGAGTAACGGGTCAAAAGGGCCATAACTTTTGAACCCACCGTTGGATCGCGCCTAAATTTTCACAGGATTATCCGTAGTTGGTTTTCTTTGTGTTATTGTCAAATCGCTACTTGGTAACGAAGAGGTATGCCACGGCATTTGAGTAACGGGTCAAAAGGGCCATAACTTTGGATCCGACCGTTGGATCCCAATCAAATTTTTACACGAGTTTCGGGATGCGGTCTTCCTCGAGGAAGCTATGGAATCGCTATCGATAAGGAGCTCCCGTCGGCCAAACTTGAGTAACGGGCCAAAAAGGGCCTTAACCTTTGATCCCACCGTTGGATCGCGCCTAAATTTTCACACGATTATCCGTACTTGGTTTTTTTTGTATTATTGTCGAACGCTACATGGTGAGAGGAGGTCTCGGCCGCACGTACTTGGAGTAACGGGTTAAAAGGGCCATAACTTTGGATCCGACCGTTTGATCCCAATCAAATTTTTACACGAGCTTCGGAGGTCGTTTTCCCTAGGGGTAGATTTGGTATCGCTACACCGTGACAACGAGCTCGGGTCGACAAACTTGAGTAACGGTCAAAAGGGCCAAAACTTTTGAACCCACCGTTGGATTGCGCCTAAATTTTCACAAAGGATTGTCCGTAGTTGGTTTTTTTTGTGTTATTGTCAAATCGCTACTTGGTAACGAAGAGGTATGCCTGCCGGATTTGAGTAACCCGGTCAAAAGGGCCATAACTTTGGATCCGACCGTTGGATCCCAATCAAATTTTTACACGAAGTTTCCGATGCGCCTTCCCCGAGGAAGCTATGGAATCGCTACTCTGCCGATAAGGAGCTCGGTCGGCCAAACTTGAGTAACGGGCCAAAAGGGCCTTAACCTTTGATCCCACCGTTGGATCGCGCCTAAATTTTCACACGATTATCCGTACTTGGTTTTTTTTGTGTTACTGTCGAATCGCTACATGGTGACGAGGAGGTCCGGGCCGCCGGATTTGAGTAACAAGTTAAAAGGGCCATAACTTTGGATCCGACCGTTTGATCCCAATCAAATTTTTACACGAAGTTTCTCGGGAGGTCGTTTTCCCCTCGGGGGTAGATTTGGTATCGCTACACCGTGACAACGAGCTCCGGTCGGCCAAACTTGAGTAACGGTCAAAAGGGCCAAAACTTTTGAACCCACCGTT
>JAGMVL010001625.1:0-53938 GCA_019202695.1 Populus x sibirica
ATCCCAATCAAATTTTTACACGTGTTTCCGGATGCAGTGTTCCTCGAGGAAGCTATGGAATCGCTACTCCGTGATAAGGAGCTCGGTCGGCCAAACTTTGGTAATCCAGGCCAAAAGGGCCTTAACTTTTGATCCCACCGTTTGATCGCGCTCAAATTTTTACACGAGCTTGGATGCCGTTTTGCGTGGGGGTAGATTTGGTATCGCTACACCGTGACAACGAGCTCTGGTCGGCCAAACTTGAGTAACGGGTCAAAAGGGCCATAAGTTTTGAACCCGCCGTTGGATCGCGCTTAGATTTCACACGATTATCCGTAGTTGGTTTTCTTTGTTTTACCGTCGAATCTCTACTTGGTGACGAGGAGGTCCGTGGCGCCGCATTTGAGTAAGGCGGTCAAAAGGGCCATAACTTTGGATCCGACCGTTGGATCCCAATCAAATTTTTACACGAGTTTCCGGATGCAGTGTTCCTCGAGGAAGCTATGGAATCGCTCCTCGTTGATAAGGAGCTCGGTCGGCCAAACTTTGTAACGGGCCAAAAGGGCCTTAACTTTTGATCCCATCGTTTGATCGCGCTCAAATTTTTACACGAGTTTCGGTTGCCGTTTTGCCCGGGGGTAGATTTGGTATCGCTACACCGTGACAACGAGCCTGGTCGGCCAAACTTGAGTAACTGGGTCAAAAGGGCCATAACTTTTGAACCCGCCGTTGGATCGCGCTTAAATTTTCACACTATTATCCGTAGTTGGTTTTCTTTGTGTTACCGTGCGAATCGCTACTCGGTGACGAGGAGATCTAGCCGGCCGGGATTTGAGAAACGAGTCAAAAGGGCCATAACTTTGGATCCGACCGTTGGATCCCAATCAAATTTTTACACGAGTTTCCGGATGCGTTGTTCCTCGAGGAAGCTATGGTATCGCTACTCGGTGATAAGGAGCTCCTGGCCGGCCAAACTTTAGCAACGGCCAAAAGGGCCTTAACTTTTGATCCCATCGTTTGATCGCGCTCAAATTTTTACACGAGTTTCGGTTGCCGTTTTGCCCGGGGGTAGATTTGGTATCGCTACACCGTGACAACGAGCTCGTCGGCCAAACTTGAGTAACGGGTCAAAAGGGCCATAACTTTTGAACCCGCTCGTTGGATCGCGCTTAGATTTCACACGATTATCCGTAGTTGGTTTTCTTTGTGTTACCGTCGAATCGCTACTCGGTGACGAGGAGTTGCCGCCGGCGATTTGAGTAACTGGTCAAAAGGGCCTTAACTTTGGATCCGACCGTTGGATCCCAATCAAATTTTTACACGTGTTTCCGGATGCGGTGTTCCTCGAGGAAGCTATGGAATCGCTACTCGGTGATAAGGAGCTCGGTCGGCCAAACTTTGGTAACGGGCCAAAAGGGCCTTAACTTTTGATCCCACCGTTTGATCGCGCTCAAATTTTTACACGAGTTTCGGATGCCGTTTTGCGTGGGGGTAGATTTGGTATCGCTACACCGTGACAACGAGCTCCGGGTCGGCCAAACTTGAGTAACGGGTCAAAAGGGCCATAACTTTTGAACCCGCCGTTGGATCGCGCTTAGATTTCACACGATTATCCGTAGTTGGTTTTCTTTGTTTTACTCGTCGAATCTCTACTTGGTGACGAGGAGGTCTCGGGCCGGATTTGAGTAACGGGTCAAAAGGGCCATAACTTTGGATCCGACCGTTGGATCCCAATCAAATTTTTACACGAGTTTCCGGATGCGGTGTTCCTCGAGGAAGCTATGGAATCGCTACTCGGTGATAAGGAGCTCTGGTCGGCCAAACTTTGGTAACGGGCCAAAAGGGCCTTAACTTTTGATCCCACCGTTTGATCGCGCTCAAATTTTTACACGAGTTTTCGGATGCCGTTTTGCCCGGGGGTAGATTTGGTATCGCTACACCGTGACAACAAGCTCCGGTCGGCCAAACTTGAGTAACGGGTCAAAAGGGCCATAACTTTTGAACCCGCCGTTGGATCGCGCTTACATTTTCACACTATTATCCGTAGTTGGTTTTCTTTGTGTTACTTGTCGAATCGCTACTCGGTGACGAGGAGATCTAGCCGGCGATTTGAGAAACGAGTCAAAAGGGCCATAACTTTGGATCCGACCGTTGGATCCCAATCAAATTTTTACACGAGTTTCCGGATGCAGTGTTCCTCGAGGAAGCTATGGTATCGCTACTCAGTGATAAGGAGCTCGGTCGGCCAAACTTTGGTAACGGGCCAAAAGGGCCTTAACTTTTGATCCCATCGTTTGATCGCGCTCAAATTTTTACACGAGTTTCTCGGAGGTCGCTTTGCCTCGGGGGTAGATTTGGTATCGCTACACCGTGACAACGAGCTCCCGGTCGGCCAAACTTGAGTAACGGTCAAAAGGGCCATAACTTTTGAACCCGCCGTTGGATCGCGCTTAGATTTCACACGATTATCCGTAGTTGGTTTTCTTTGTGTTACCGTCGAATCGCTACTCGGTGACGAGGAGTTCGGCCGCCGATTTGAGTAACTGGTCAAAAGGGCCATAACTTTGGATCCGACCGTTGGATCCCAATCAAATTTTTACACGAAGTTTCGGATGCGGTGTTCCTCGAGGAAGCTATGGAATCGCTCCTCGGTGATAAGGAGCTCGGGTCGGCCAAACTTTGGTAACGGGCCAAAAGGGCCTTAACTTTTGATCCCATCGTTTGATCGCGCTCAAATTTTTACACGAGTTTCGGATGCGGTGTTCCTCGAGGAAGCTATGGTATCGCTACTCGGTGATAAGGAGCTCGGTCGGCCAAACTTTGGTAACGGGCAAAAGGGCCTTAACTTTTGATCCCATCGTTTGATCGCGCTCAAATTTTTACACGAGTTTTCGGTTGCCGTTTTGCCCGGGGGTAGATTTGGTATCGCTACACCGTGACAACGAGCTCCGGTCGGCCAAACTTGAGTAACGGGTCAAAAGGGCCATAACTTTTGAACCCGCCGTTGGATCGCGCTTAGATTTCACACGATTATCCGTAGTTGGTTTTCTTTGTGTTGTCCGAATCGCTACTCTAAGTGATTCGAGGAGTTCGGCCGCCGCATTTGAGTAACTGGTCAAAAGGGCCTTAACTTTGGATCCGACCGTTGGATCCCAATCAAATTTTTACACGTGTTTTCGGATGCGGTGTTCCTCGAGGAAGCTATGGAATCGCTACTCGGTTGATAAGGAGCTCGGTCGGCCAAACTTTGGTAACGGGCCAAAAGGGCCTTAACTTTTGATCCCACCGTTTGATCGCGCTCAAATTTTTACACGAGTTTCGGATGCCGTTTTGTGTGGGGGTAGATTTGGTATCGCTACACCGTGACAACGAGCTACGGTCGGCCAAACTTGAGTAACGGGTCAAAAGGGCCATAACTTTTGAACCCGCCGTTGGATCGCGCTTAGATTTCACACGATTATCCGTAGTTGGTTTTCTTTTTTTACTGTCGAATCTCTACTTGGTGACGAGGAGGTCTCGGGCCGCGATTTGAGTACCGGGTCAAAAGGGCCATAACTTTGGATCCGACCGTTGGATCCCAATCAAATTTTTACACGAGTTTCCGGATGCGGTGTTCCTCGAGGAAGCTATGGAATCGCTACTCGGTGATAAGGAGCTCCGGTCGGCCAAACTTTGGTAACGGGCCAAAAGGGCCTTAACTTTTGATCCCACCGTTTGATCGCGCTCAAATTTTTACACGAGTTTTCGGATGCCGTTTTGCCCGGGGGTAGATTTGGTATCGCTACACCGTGACAACGAGCTCTGGTCGGCCAAACTTGAGTAACGGGTCAAAAGGGCCATAACTTTTGAACCCGCCGTTGGATCGCGCTTACATTTTCACACTATTATCCGTAGTTGGTTTTCTTTGTGTTACGTCGAATCGCTACTCGGTGACGAGGAGATCTAGCCGCCGATTTGAGAAACGAGTCAAAAGGGCCATAACTTTGGATCCGACCGTTGGATCCCAATCAAATTTTTACACGAGTTTCCGGATGCGGTGTGCCTCGAGGAAGCTATGGTATCGCTACTCGGTGATAAGGAGCTCGGTCGGCCAAACTTTGGTAACGGGCCAAAAGGGCCTTAACTTTTGATCCCATCGTTTGATCGCGCTCAAATTTTTACACGAGTTTCGGTTGCCGTTTTGCCCGGGGGTAGATTTGGTATCGCTACACCGTGACAACGAGCTACGGTCGGCCAAACTTGAGTAACGGGTCAAAAGGGCCATAACTTTTGAACCCGCCGTTGGATCGCGCTTAGATTTCACACGATTATCCGTAGTTGGTTTTCTTTGTGTTACTTGTCGAATCGCTACTCGGTGACGAGGAGTTACGGCCGCCGATTTGAGTAACGGGTCAAAAGGGCCTTAACTTTGGATCCGACCGTTGGATCCCAATCAAATTTTTACACGTGTTTCGGATGCGGTGTTCCTCGAGGAAGCTATGGAATCGCTACTCGGTGATAAGGAGCTCCGATCGGCCAAACTTTGGTAACGGGCCAAAAGGGCCTTAACTTTTGATCCCACCGTTTGATCGCGCTCAAATTTTTACACGAGTTTCGGATGCCGTTTTGCATGGGGGTAGATTTGGTATCGCTACACCGTGACAACGAGCTCGGTCGGCCAAACTTGAGTAACGGGTCAAAAGGGCCATAACTTTTGAACCCGCCGTTGGATCGCGCTTAGATTTCACACGATTATCCGTAGTTGGTTTTCTTTGTGTTACTGTCGAATCTCTACTTGGTGACGAGGAGGTCTCGCCGGCGATTTGAGTAAGCGGGTCAAAAGGGCCATAACTTTGGATCCGACCGTTGGATCCCAATCAAATTTTTACACGAGTTTCCGGATGCGGTGTTCCTCGAGGAAGCTATGGTATCGCTACTCGGTGATAAGGAGCTCGGGTCGGCCAAACTTTGGTAACTGGCCAAAAGGGCCTTAACTTTTGATCCCATCGTTTGATCGCGCTCAAATTTTTACACGAGTTTCCGGATGCCGTTTTGCACGGGGGTAGATTTGGTATCGCTACACCGTGACAACGAGCTCGGTCGGCCAAACTTGAGTAACGGGTCAAAAGGGCCATAACTTTTGAACCCGCCGTTGGATCGCGCTTAAATTTTCACACTATTATCCGTAGTTGGTTTTCTTTGTGTTCTTGTCGAATCGCTACTCGGTGACGAGGAGATCTAGCCGCTGATTTGAGAAACGAGTCAAAAGGGCCATAACTTTGGATCCGACCGTTGGATCCCAATCAAATTTTTAGACGAGTTTCCGGATGCAGTTTTCCTCGAGGAAGCTATGGAATTGCTACTCAGTGATAAGGAGTTCTAGTCGGCCACACTTGAGTAACGGGTCAAAAAGGCCTTAACTTTTGATCCCACCGTTTGATCGCGCTCAAATTTTTACACGAGTTTCTGGATGCCGTTTTGCCTGGGGGTAGATTTGGTATCGCTATACCGTGACAACGAGCTACGGGTCGGCCAAACTTGAGTAACGGGTCAAAAGGGCCATAACTTTTGAACCCACCGTTGGATCGCGCCTAAATTTTCACACGATTATCCGTACGTTGGTTTTTTTGTGTTACCGTCGAATCGCTACATGGTGACGAGGAGGTCCGGCCGGCCGGATTTGAGTAACGGGTCAAAAGGGCCATAACCCTAGATCCGACCGTTAGATCCTAATCAAATTTTTACACGAGTTTTCGGATGCGGTCTTCCTCGAGGAAGCTATGGAATCGCTACTCGGTGATAAGGAGCTACGGTCGGCCACACTTGAGTAACGGGTCAAAAGGGCCTTAACTTTTGATCCCACCGTTTGATCGCGCTCAAATTTTTACACGAGTTTCGGATGCCGTTTTGCCCGGGGGTAGATTTGGTATCGCTACACCGTGACAACGAGCTCTGGTCGGCCAAACTTGAGTAACGGGTCAAAAGCGCTATAACTTTTGAACCCGCCGTTGGATCGCGCTTATATTTTCACACGATTATCCGTAGTTGGTTTTCTTTGTGTTACTGTCGAATCGCTACTCGGTGACGAGGAGTTCGTAGGCCGACGATTTGAGTAACGGGTCAAAAGGGCCTTAACTTTGGATCCGACCGTTGGATCCCAATCAAATTTTACACGTGTTTTCGGATGCGGTGTTCCTCGAGGAAGCTATGGTATCGCTACTCGGTGATAAGGAGCTCCGGTCGGCCAAACTTTGGTAACGGGCCAAAAGGGCCTTAACTTTTGATCCCATCGTTTGATCGCGCTCAAATTTTTACACGAGTTTTCGGTTGCCGTTTTGCCCGGGGGTAGATTTGGTATCGCTACACCGTGACAACGAGCTCCGGTCGGCCAAACTTGAGTAACGGGTCAAAAGGGCCATAACTTTTGAACCCGCCGTTGGATCGCGCTTAGATTTCACACGATTATCCGTAGTTGGTTTTCTTTGTGTTACTCGTCGAATCGCTACTCGGTGACGAGGAGTTTCGGCGGCCGATTTGAGTAACGGGTCAAAAGGGCCATAACTTTGGATCCGACCGTTGGATCCCAATCAAATTTTTACACGAGTTTCCGGATGCGGTGTTCCTCGAGGAAGCTATGGAATCGCTCCTCGGTGATAAGGAGCTACGGTCGGCCAAACTTTGGTAACGGGCCAAAAGGGCCTTAACTTTTGATCCCATCGTTTGATCGCGCTCAAATTTTTACACGAGTTTCGGATGCGGTGTTCCTCGAGGAAGCTATGGTATCGCTACTCGGTGATAAGGAGCTCCGGTCGGCCAAACTTTGGTAACGGGCCAAAAGGGCCTTAACTTTTGATCCCATCGTTTGATCGCGCTCAAATTTTTACACGAGTTTCGGTTGCCGTTTTGCCGGGGGGTAGATTTGGTATCGCTACACCGTGACAACGAGCTACGGTCGGCCAAACTTGAGTAACGGGTCAAAAGGGCCATAACTTTTGAACCCGCCGTTGGATCGCGCTTAGATTTCACACGATTATCCGTAGTTGGTTTTCTTTGTGTTACTTGTCGAATCGCTACTCGGTGACGAGGAGTTCGCGGCCGCATTTGAGTAACGGGTCAAAAGGGCCTTAACTTTGGATCCGACCGTTGGATCCCAATCAAATTTTTACACGTGTTTCCGGATGCGGTGTTCCTCGAGGAAGCTATGGAATCGCTACTCGGTGATAAGGAGCTCGGTCGGCCAAACTTTGGTAACGGGCCAAAAGGGCCTTAACTTTTGATCCCACCGTTTGATCGCGCTCAAATTTTTACACGAGTTTCGGATGCCGTTTTGTGTGGGGGTAGATTTGGTATCGCTACACCGTGACAACGAGCTACGGTCGGCCAAACTTGAGTAACGGGTCAAAAGGGCCATAACTTTTGAACCCGCCGTTGGATCGCGCTTAGATTTCACACGATTATCCGTAGTTGGTTTTCTTTTTTTTGTCGAATCTCTACTTGGTGACGAGGAGGTCCGCCGGCCCATTTGAGTAATGCGGTCAAAAGGGCCATAACTTTGGATCCGACCGTTGGATCCCAATCAAATTTTTACACGAGTTTCCGGATGCGGTGTTCCTCGAGGAAGCTATGGAATCGCTACTCGGTGATAAGGAGCTGCGGTCGGCCAAACTTTGGTAACGGGCCAAAAGGGCCTTAACTTTTGATCCCACCGTTTGATCGCGCTCAAATTTTTACACGAGTTTCTCGGATGCCGTTTTGCCCGGGGGTAGATTTGGTATCGCTACACCGTGACAACGAGCTCGGTCGGCCAAACTTGAGTAACGGGTCAAAAGGGCCATAACTTTTGAACCCGCCGTTGGATCGCGCTTACATTTTCACACTATTATCCGTAGTTGGTTTTCTTTGTGTTACCGTCGAATCGCTACTCGGTGACGAGGAGATCTAGCCGCCGATTTGAGAAACGAGTCAAAAGGGCCATAACTTTGGATCCGACCGTTGGATCCCAATCAAATTTTTACACGAGTTTCCGGATGCGGTGTTCCTCGAGGAAGCTATGGTATCGCTACTCGGTGATAAGGAGCCTGGGTCGGCCAAACTTTGGTAACGGGCCAAAAGGGCCTTAACTTTTGATCCCATCGTTTGATCGCGCTCAAATTTTTACACGAGTTTCGGTTGCCGTTTTGCCCGGGGGTAGATTTGGTATCGCTACACCGTGACAACGAGCTCCGGTCGGCCAAACTTGAGTAACGGGTCAAAAGGGCCATAACTTTTGAACCCGCCGTTGGATCGCGCTTAGATTTCACACGATTATCCGTAGTTGGTTTTCTTTGTGTTACCGTCGAATCGCTACTCGGTGACGAGGAGTTCTCGCCGCGATTTGAGTAACGGGTCAAAAGGGCCTTAACTTTGGATCCGACCGTTGGATCCCAATCAAATTTTTACACGTGTTTCCGGATGCAGTGTTCCTCGAGGAAGCTATGGAATCGCTACTCAGTGATAAGGAGCTCGATCGGCCAAACTTTGGTAACGGGCCAAAAGGGCCTTAACTTTTGATCCCACCGTTTGATCGCGCTCAAATTTTTACACGAGTTTCGGATGCCGTTTTGCATGGGGGTAGATTTGGTATCGCTACACCCGTGACAACGAGCTCGGGTCGGCCAAACTTGAGTAACGGGTCAAAAGGGCCATAACTTTTGAACCCGCCGTTGGATCGCGCTTAGATTTCACACGATTATCCGTAGTTGGTTTTCTTTGTGTTACCGTCGAATCTCTACTTGGTGACGAGGAGGTCCGGGCCGCCGATTTGAGTAACGGTCAAAAGGGCCATAACTTTGGATCCGACCGTTGGATCCCAATCAAATTTTACACGAGTTTCGGATGCGGTGTTCCTCGAGGAAGCTATGGTATCGCTACTCGGTGATAAGGAGCTCCGGTCGGCCAAACTTTGGTAACGGGCCAAAAGGGCCTTAACTTTTGATCCCATCGTTTGATCGCGCTCAAATTTTTACACGAGTTTCGGATGCCGTTTTGCCGGGGGTAGATTTGGTATCGCTACACCGTGACAACGAGCTCGGTCGGCCAAACTTGAGTAACGGGTCAAAAGGGCCATAACTTTTGAACCCGCCGTTGGATCGCGCTTAAATTTTCACACTATTATCCGTAGTTGGTTTTCTTTGTGTTACTGTCGAATCGCTACTCGGTGACGAGGAGATCTAGCCGGCCAGATTTGAGAAACGAGTCAAAAGGGCCATAACTTTGGATCCGACCGTTGGATCCCAATCAAATTTTTAGACGAGTTTCCGGATGCGTTTTCCTCGAGGAAGCTATGGAATTGCTACTCGGTGATAAGGAGTTCTAGTCGGCCACACTTGAGTAACGGGTCAAAAAGGCCTTAACTTTTGATCCCACCGTTTGATCGCGCTCAAATTTTTACACGAGTTTTCGGATGCCGTTTTGCCCTGGGGGTAGATTTGGTATCGCTATACCGTGACAACGAGCTCCGGTCGGCCAAACTTGAGTAACGGGTCAAAAGGGCCATAACTTTTGAACCCACCGTTGGATCGCGCCTAAATTTTCACACGATTATCCGTACTTCGTTTTTTTTTGTGTTCTTGTCGAATCGCTACATGGTGACGAGGAGGTCCGGCCGACCGTGATTTGAGTAACGGGTCAAAAGGGCCATAACCCTAGATCCGACCGTTAGATCCTAATCAAATTTTTACACGAGTTTTCGGATGCGGTCTTCCTCGAGGAAGCTATGGAATCGCTACTCGGTGATAAGGAGCTCCGGTCGGCCACACTTGAGTAACGGGTCAAAAGGGCCTTAACTTTTGATCCCACCGTTTGATCGCGCTCAAATTTTTACACGAGTTTTCGGATGCCGTTTTGCCCGGGGGTAGATTTGGTATCGCTACACCGTGACAACGAGCTCGGTCGGCCAAACTTGAGTAACGGGTCAAAAGCGCTATAACTTTTGAACCCGCTGTTGGATCGCGCTTATATTTTCACACGATTATCCGTAGTTGGTTTTCTTTGTGTTACTGTCGAATCGCTACTCGGTGACGAGGAGATCGGCCGGCCGGATTTGAGTAACGGTCAAAAGGGCCATAACTTTGGATCCGACCGTTGGATCCCAATCAAATTTTTACACGAGTTTCCGGATGCGGTGTTCCTCGAGGAAGCTATGGTATCGCTACTCGGTGATAGGGTGCTCCGGTCGGCCAAACTTTGGTAACGGGCCAAAAGGGCCTTAACTTTTGATCCCACCGTTTGATCGCGCTCAAATTTTTACACGAGTTTTCGGATGCCGTTTTGCCCGGGGGTAGATTTGGTATCGCTACACCGTGACAACGAGCTCCGGTCGGCCAAACTTGAGTAACGGGTCAAAAGGTCCATAACTTTTGAACCCACCGTTGGATCGCGCCTAAATTTTCACACGATTATCCGTACTTGGTTTTTTTTTGTGTTACTGTCGAATCCCTACATGGTGACGAGGAGGTCTGGCCGGCCAGATTTGAGTAACGGGTCAAAAGGGCCATAACCCTAGATCCGACCGTTAGATTCTAATCAAATTTTTACACGCGTTTTCGGATGCAGTCTTCCTCGATGAAGCTATGGAATCGCTACTCGGTGATAAGGAGCTCGGTCGGCCACACTTGAGTAACGGGTCAACGGGGCCTTAACTTTTGATCCCACCGTTTGATCGCGCTCAAATTTTTACACGAGTTTCGGATGCCGTTTTCCCCGGGGGTAGATTTGGTATCGCTACACCGTGACAACGAGCTCGGGTCGGCCAAACTTGAGTAACGGGTCAAAAGCGCTATAACTTTTGAACCCGCCGTAGGATCGCGCTTATATTTTCACACGATTATCCGTAGTTGGTTTTCTTTGTGTTACTTGTCGAATCGCTACTCGGTGACGAGGATATCTAGCCGCCGGATTTGAGTAACGGGTCAAAAGGGCCATAACTTTGGATCCGACCGTTGGATCCCAATCAAATTTTTACACGAGTTTCCGGATGCGAGTTTTCCTCGAGTAAGCTATGGAATCGCTACTCAGTGATAAGGAGTTCTAGTCGGCCACACTTGAGTAACGGGTCAAAAAGGCCATAACTTTTGAACCCGCCGTTGGATCGCGCTTAAATTTTCACACTATTATCCGTAGTTGGTTTTCTTTGTCTTACCGTCGAATCGCTACTCGGTGACGAGGAGATCTAGCCGGCCGATTTGAGAAACGAGTCA
This sequence comes from Populus x sibirica, assembly GCA_019202695.1. Lineage (NCBI taxonomy): Eukaryota > Viridiplantae > Streptophyta > Magnoliopsida > Malpighiales > Salicaceae > Populus > Populus x sibirica. The sequence continues at coordinate 11,196 of JAGMVL010001625.1, forward strand.
AAAGGGCCATAACTTTGGATCCGACCGTTGGATCCCAATCAAATTTTTACACGAGTTTCCGGATGCGGTTTTCCTCGAGGAAGCTATGGAATCGCTACTCGGTGATAAGGAGTTCTAGTCGGCCACACTTGAGTAACGGGTCAAAAAGGCCTTAACTTTTGATCCCACCGTTTGATTCTAATCAAATTTTTAAACGAGTTTCTGGATGCCGTTTTGCCTGGGGGTAGATTTGGTATCGCTATACCGTGACAACGAGCTCTGGTCGGCCAGATTTGAGTAACGGGTCAAAAGGGCCACAACTTTTGAACCCACCGTTGGATCGCGTCTAAATTTTCACACGATTATCCGTACTTGGGTTGTTTTGTGTTACTCGTCCAATCGCTACATGGTGACGAGGAGGTGCGTCGGCCATATTTGAGTAAAGGGTCAAAAGGGCCAGAACTTTTGAACCCACCGTTGGATCGCGCCTAAATTTTCACACGATTATCCGTACTTGGTTTTTTTTGTGTTACCGTCGAATCGCTACATGGTGACGAGGAGGTCCGCCGACCGATTTGAGTAACGGGTCAAAAGGGCCATAACCCTAGATCCGACCGTTAGATTCTAATCAAATTTTTACACGAGTTTTCGGTTGCGGTCTTCCTCGAGGAAGCTATGGAATCGCTACTCGGTGATAAGGAGCTCGGTCGGCCACACTTGAGTAACGGGTCAAAAGGGCCTTAACTTTTGATCCCACCGTTTGATCGCGCTCAAATTTTTACACGAGTTTCGGATGCCGTTTTGCCCGGGGGTAGATTTGGTATCGCTACACCGTGACAACGAGCTCCGGTCGGCCAAACTTGAGTAACGGGTCAAAAGCGCTATAACTTTTGAACCCGCCGTTGGATCGCGCTTATATTTTCACACGATTATCCGTAGTTGGTTTTCTTTGTGTTATCGTCGAATCGCTACTCGGTGACGAGGAGATCTAGTCGGCCGATTTGAGTAACGGGTCAAAAGGGCCATAACTTTGGATCCGACCGTTGGATCCCAATCAAATTTTTACACGAGTTTCGGATGCGGTTTTCCTCGAGTAAGCTATGGAATCGCTACTCGGTGATAAGGAGTTCTCGTCGGCCACACTTGAGTAACGGGTCAAAAAGGCCTTAACTTTTGATCCCACCGTTTGATCGCGCTCAAATTTTTACACGAGTTTCGGATGCCGTTTTGCACGGGGGTAGATTTGGTATCGCTATACCGTGACAACGAGCTCCTGGTCGGCCAAACTTGAGTAACGGGTCAAAAGGGCCATAACTTTTGAACCCACCGTTGGATCGCGCCTAAATTTTCACACGATTATCCGTACTTGGGTTGTTTTGTGTTACCGTCCAATCGCTACATGGTGACGAGGAGGTCCGGCGGCCAGATTTGAGTAACGGGTCAAAAGGGCCATAACTTTTGAACCCACCGTTGGATCGCGCCTAAATTTTCACACGATTATCCGTACTTGGTTTTTTTTGTGTTACTGTAGAATCGCTACATGGTGACGAGGAGGTCTGGCCGACCAGATTTGAGTAACGGGTCAAAAGGGCCATAACCCTAGATCCGACCGTTAGATCCTAATCAAATTTTTACACGAGTTTTCGGATGCGTCTTCCTCGAGGAAGCTATGGAATCGCTACTCGGTGATAAGGAGCTCCGGTCGGCCACACTTGAGTAACGGGTCAAAAGGGCCTTAACTTTTGATCCCACCGTTTGATCGCGCTCAAATTTTTACACGAGTTTACGGATGCCGTTTTGCCCGGGGGTAGATTTGGTATCGCTACACCGTGACAACGAGCTCGGGTCGGCCAAACTTGAGTAACGGGTCAAAAGCGCTATAACTTTTGAACCCGCCGTTGGATCGCGCTTATATTTTCACACGATTATCCGTAGTTGGTTTTCTTTGTGTTACTGTCGAATCGCTACTCGGTGACGAGGAGATCTAGTCGGCCAGATTTGAGTAACGGGTCAAAAGGGCCATAACTTTGGATCCGACCGTTGGATCCCAATCAAATTTTTACACGAGTTTCCGGATGCGGTTTTCCTCGAGTAAGCTATGGAATCGCTACTCAGTGATAAGGAGTTCTCGTCGGCCACACTTGAGTAACGGGTCAAAAAGGCTTAACTTTTGATCCCACCGTTTGATCGCGCTCAAATTTTTACACGAGTTTTCGGATGCCGTTTTGCACGGGGGTAGATTTGGTATCGCTATACCGTGACAACGAGCTCGGGTCGGCCAAACTTGAGTAACGGGTCAAAAGGGCCATAACTTTTGAACCCACCGTTGGATCGCGCCTAAATTTTCACACGATTATCCGTACTTGGGTTGTTTTGTGTTACTGTCCAATCGCTACATGGTGACGAGGAGGTCTGGCCGGCCAGATTTGAGTAACGGGTCAAAAGGGCCATAACTTTTGAACCCACCGTTGGATCGCGCCTAAATTTTCACACGATTATCCGTACTTGGTTTTTTTTGTGTTACCGTAGAATCGCTACATGGTGACGAGGAGGTCCGGGCCGACCGGATTTGAGTAACGGGTCAAAAGGGCCATAACCCTAGATCCGACCGTTAGATCCTAATCAAATTTTTACACGAGTTTTCGGATGCGGTCTTCCTCGAGGAAGCTATGGAATCGCTACTCGGTGATAAGGAGCTCGGTCGGCCACACTTGAGTAACGGGTCAAAAGGGCCTTAACTTTTGATCCCACCGTTTGATCGCGCTCAAATTTTTACACGAGTTTCTCGGATGCCGTTTTGCACGGGGGTAGATTTGGTATCGCTACACCGTGACAACGAGCTACGGTCGGCCAAACTTGAGTAACGGGTCAAAAGCGCTATAACTTTTGAACCCATTGTTGGATCGCGCTTATATTTTCACACGATTATCCGTAGTTGGTTTTCTTTGTGTTACTGTCGAATCGCTACTCGGTGACGAGGAGATCGTCGCCGCCGATTTGAGTAACGGGTCAAAAGGGCCATAACTTTGGATCCGACCGTTGGATCCCAATCAAATTTTTACACGAGTTTCCGGATGCGGTGTTCCTCGAGGAAGCTATGGTATCGCTACTCGGTGATAGGGTGCTCGGTCGGCCAAACTTTGGTAACGGGCCAAAAGGGCCTTAACTTTTGATCCCACCGTTTGATCGCGCTCAAATTTTTACACGAGTTTCGGATGCCGTTTTGCCCGGGGGTAGATTTGGTATCGCTACACCGTGACAACGAGCTCTGGGTCGGCCAAACTTGAGTAACGGGTCAAAAGGGCCATAACTTTTGAACCCGCCGTTGGATCGCGCTTAAATTTTCACACGATTATCCGTAGTTGGTTTTCTTTGTGTTCTTGTCGAATCGCTACTCGGTGACGAGGAGATCTAGCCGCGATTTGAGTAACGGGTCAAAAGGGCCATAACTTTGGATCCGACCGTTGGATCCCAATCAAATTTTTACACGAGTTTCGGATGCGGTTTTCCTCGAGGAAGCTATGGAATCGCTACTCGGTGATAAGGAGCTCCGGTCGGCCACACTTGAGTAACGGGTCAAAGGGGCTATAACTTTTGAACCCACCGTTGGATCGCGCCTAAATTTTCACACGATTATCTATTGTTGGTTTTCTTTGTGTTACTGTCGAAGCGTTAATTGGTGACGAGGAGGTCTGGCCGGTCAGATTTGAGTAACGGGTCAAAAGGGCCGTACTTTGGATACAACCGTTGGAACCCAATCAAATTTTTACTCGAGTTTCCGGATGTAGTTTTCCTCGAGGAAGCTATGGAATCGCTACTCAGTGATAAAGAGCTCTGGTCGGCCACACTTGAGTAACGGGTCAAAAAGGCCTTAACTTTTGATCCCACCGTTTGATCGCGCTCAAATTTTTACATGAGTTTCTGGATGCCGTTTTGCCTGGGGGTAGATTTGGTATCGCTACACCGTGACAACGAGCTCTGGTCGGCCAAACGTGAGTAATGGGTCAAAAGGGCCATAACTTTTGAACCCGCCGTTGGATCGCGCTTAAATTTTCACACGATTATCCGTAGTTGGTTTTCATTGTGTTACTGTCGAATCGCTACTCGGTGACGAGGAGATCTAGCCGGCCAGATTTGAGTAACGGGTCAAAAGGGCCATAACTTTGGATCCGACCGTTGGATCCCAATCAAATTTTTACACGAGTTTCCGGATGCGGTTTTCCTCGAGTAAGCTATGGAATCGCTACTCAGGGATAAGGAGCTCTGGTCGGCCACACTTGAGTAACGGGTCAAAAGGGCTATAACTTTTGAACCCACCGTTGGATCGCGCCTAAATTTTCACACGATTATCGTTGTTGGTTTTCTTTGTGTTACTGTCCAATCGTTAATTGGTGATGAGGAGGTCTGGCCGGTCAGATTTGAGTAACGGGTCAAAAGGGCCGTACTTTGGATACAACCGTTGGAACCCAATCAAATTTTTACTCGAGTTTCCGGATGGAGTTTTCCTCGAGGAAGCTATGGAATCGCTACTCAGTGATAAGGAGCTCTGGTCGGCCAAACTTTGGTAACGGGCCAAAAGGGCCTTAACTTTTGATCCCACCGTTTGATCGCGCTCAAATTTTTACACGAGTTTACGGATGCCGTTTTGCGTGGGGGTAGATTTGGTATCGCTACACCGTGACAACGAGCTCCGGTCGGCCAAACTTGAGTAACGGGTCAAAAGGGCCATAACTTTTGAACCCGCCGTTGGATCGCGCTTAGATTTCACACGATTATCCGTAGTTGGTTTTCTTTGTGTTACTGTCGAATCTCTACTTGGTGACGAGGAGGTCTGGCCGGCCAGATTTGAGTAACTGGTCAAAAGGGCCATAACTTTGGATCTAATCGTTGGATCCCAATCAAATTTTTACACGAGTTTCCGGATGCGGTGTTCCTCGAGGAAGCTATGGAATCGCTACTCAGTGATAAGGAGCTCTGGTCGGCCAAACTTTGGTAACGGGCCAAAAGGGCCTTAACTTTTGATCCCACCGTTTGATCGCGCTCAAATTTTTACACGCGTTTCTGGATGTCGTTTTCCCGGGGGTAGATTTGGTATCGCTACACCGTGACAACGAGCTTCGGTCGGCCAAACTTGAGTAACGGGTCAAAAGGGCCATAACTTTTGAACCCGCCGTTGGATCGCGCTTAAATTTTCACACTATTATCCGTAGTTGGTTTTCTTTGTGTTCTTGTCGAATCGCTACTCGGTGACGAGGAGATCTAGCCGGCCGGATTTGAGAAACGAGTCAAAAGGGCCATAACTTTGGATCCGACCGTTGGATCCTAATCAAATTTTTACACGAGTTTCCGGATGCAGTTTTCCTCGAGGAAGCTATGGAATCGCTACTCAGTGATAAGGAGTTCTTGTCGGCCACACTTGAGTAACGGGTCAAAAAGGCCTTAACTTTTGATCCCACCGTTTGATCGCGCTCAAATTTTTACACGAGTTTCGGATGCCGTTTTGCACGGGGGTAGATTTGGTATCGCTATACCGTGACAACGAGCTCCGTCGGCCAAACTTTAGTAACGGGTCAAAAGGGCCATAACTTTTGAACCCACCGTTGGATCGCGCCTAAATTTTCACACGATTATCCGTACTTGGTTTTTTTTGTGTTACTTGTCAATCGCTAAATGGTGACGAGGAGGTCCGGCCGGCCGATTTGAGTAACGGGTCAAAAGGGCCATAACTTTTGAACCCACCGTTGGATCGCGCCTAAATTTTCACACGATTATCCGTACTTGGTTTTTTTTGTGTTACCGTCGAATCGCTACATGGTGACGAGGAGGTCGGCCGACAGATTTGAGTAACGGGTCAAAAGGGCCATAACCCTAGATCCGACCGTTAGATTCTAATTAAATTTTTACACGAGTTTCGGATGCGGTTTTCCTCGAGGAAGCTATGGAATCGATACTCGGTGATATGGAGCTCGGTCGGCCAAACTTTGGTAACGGGCCTAAAGGGCCTTAACTTTTGATCCCACCGTTTGATCGCGCTCAAATTTTTACACGAGTATCCGGATGCCGTTTTCCCCGGGGGTAGATTTGGTATCGCTACACCGTGACAACGAGCTCGGGTCGGCCAAACTTGAGTAACGGGTCAAAAGGGCCATAACTTTTGAGCCCGCCGTTGGATCGCGCTTAAATTTTCACACGATTATCCGTAGTTGGTTTTCTTTGTGTTAACGTCGAATCGCTACTCGGTGACGAGGAGATCTAGCCGCCGCGATTTGAGTAACGGGTCAAAAGGGCCATAACTTTGGATCCGACCGTTGGATCCCAATCAAATTTTTACACGAGTTTCCGGATGCGGTTTTCCTCGAGGAAGCTATGGAATCGCTACTCGGTGATAAGGAGCTCCGGTCGGCCACACTTGAGTAACGGGTCAAAGGGGCTATAACTTTTGAACCCACCGTTGGATCGCGCCTAAATTTTCACACGATTATCCGTTGTTGGTTTTCTTTGTGTTACCGTCGAATCGTTAATTGGTGACGAGGAGGTCCGGCGGTCAGATTTGAGGAACGGGTCAAAAGGGCCGTACTTTGGATACAACCGTTGGAACCCAATCAAATTTTTACTCGAGTTTCGGATGTAGTTTTCCTCGAGGAAGCTATGGAATCGCTACTCGGTGATAAGGAGCTCCGGTCGGCCACACTTGAGTAACGGGTCAAAAAGGCCTTAACTTTTGATCCCACCGTTTGATCGCGCTCAAATTTTTACACGAGTTTACGGATGCCGTTTTGCCTGGGGGTAGATTTGGTATCGCTACACCGTGACAACGAGCTCGGTCGGCCAAACTTGAGTAACGGGTCAAAAGGGCCATAACTTTTGAACCCACCGTTGGATCGCGCCTAAATTTTCACACGATTATCCGTACTTGGTTTTCGTTGTGTTATCGGCGAATCGCTACTCGGTGACGAGGAGATCGGCGTCGCCGATTTGAGTAACGGGTCAAAAGGGCCATAACTTTGGATCCGACCGTTGGATCCCACTCAAATTTTTACATGAGTTTCCGGATGCAGTTTTCCTCGAGTAAGCTATGGAATCGCTACTCAGTGATAAGGAGCTACGGTCGGCCACACTTGAGTAACGGGTCAAAAGGGCTATATCTTTTGAACCCACCGTTGGATCGCGCCTAAATTTTCACACGATTATCGTTGTTGGTTTTCTTTGTGTTACTCGTCGAATCGTTAATTGGTGACGAGGAGGTCCGTCGGCCGGATTTGAGTAACGGGTCAAAAGGGCCGTACTTTGGATACAACCGTTGGAACCCAATCAAATTTTTACTCGAGTTTCCGGATGTAGTTTTCCTCGAGGAAGCTATGGAATCGCTACTCGGTGATAAGGAGCTCAGTCGGCCAAACTTTGGTAACGGGCCAAAAGGGCCTTAACTTTTGATCCCACCGTTTGATCGCGCTCAAATTTTTACACGAGTTTACGGATGCCGTTTTGCCCGGGGGTAGATTTGGTATCGCTACACCGTGACAACGAGCTCGGGTCGGCCAAACTTGAGTAACGGGTCAAAAGGGCCATAACTTTTGAACCCGCCGTTGGATCGCGCTTAGATTTCACACGATTATCCGTAGTTGGTTTTCTTTGTGTTACTTGTCGAATCTCTACTTGGTGACGAGGACGTTCGTCGGCGGATTTGAGTAGCGGTCAAAAGGGCCATAACTTTGGATCGATCGTTGGATCCCAATCAAATTTTTACACGAGTTTCCGGATGCGGTGTTCCTCGAGGAAGCTATGGAATCGCTACTCGGTGATAAGGAGCTCCGGTCGGCCAAACTTTGGTAACGGGCCTAAAGGGCCTTAACTTTTGATCCCACCGTTTGATCGCGCTCAAATTTTTACACGAGTTTCGGATGCCGTTTTCCCCGGGGTAGATTTGGTATCGCTACACCGTGACAACGAGCTCGGTCGGCCAAACTTGAGTAACGGGTCAAAAGGGCCATAACTTTTGAACCCGCCGTTGGATCGCGCTTAAATTTTCACACTATTATCCGTAGTTGGTTTTCTTTGTGTTCTTGTCGAATCGCTACTCGGTGACGAGGAGATCTAGCCGGCCGATTTGAGAAACGAGTCAAAAGGGCCATAACTTTGGATCCGACCGTTGGATCCCAATCAAATTTTTACACGAGTTTCCGGATGCGGTCTTCCTCGAGGAAGCTATGGAATCGCTACTCGGTGATAAGGAGTTCTTGTCGGCCACACTTGAGTAACGGGTCAAAAAGGCCTTAACTTTTGATCCCACCGTTTGATCGCGCTAAAATTTTTACACGAGTTTCTGGATGCCATTTTGCCTAGGGGTAGATTTGGTATCGCTATACCGTGACAACGAGCTCTGGTCGGCCAAACTTTAGTAACGGGTCAAAAGGGCCATAACTTTTGAACCCACCGTTGGATCGCGCCTAAATTTTCACACGATTATCCGTACTTGGGTTTTTTTGTGTTACTGTTCCATCGCTAAATGGTGACGAGGAGGTCTGGCCGGCCAAATTTGAGTAACGGGTCAAAAGGGCCATAACTTTTGAACCCACCGTTGGATCGCGCCTAAATTTTCACACGATTATCTGTTGTTGGTTTTCTTTGTGTTACTGTCGAATCGTTAATTGGTGACGAGGAGGTCTGGCCGGTCAGATTTGAGTAACGGGTCAAAAGGGCCGTACTTTGGATACAACCGTTGGAACCCAATCAAATTTTTACTCGAGTTTCCGGATGTAGTTTTCCTCGAGGAAGCTATGGAATCGCTACTCAGTGATAAGGAGCTCTGGTCGGCCACACTTGAGTAACGGGTCAAAAAGGCCTTAACTTTTGATCCCACCGTTTGATCGCGCTCAAATTTTTACACGAGTTTCGGATGCCGTTTTGCCGGGGGTAGATTTGGTATCGCTATACCGTGAAAACGAGCTCTGGTCGGCCAAACTTGAGTAACGGGTCAAAAGGGCCATAACTTTTGAACCCACCGTTGGATCGCGCCTAAATTTTCACACGATTATCCGTACTTGGTTTTCGTTGTGTTACTGTCGAATCGCTGCTTGGTGACGAGGAGGTCGCGGCCACGATTTGAGTAACGGGTTAAAAGGGCCATAACTTTGGATCCGACCGTTGGATGCCAATCAAATTTTTACACGAGTTTCCGGATGCCGTTTTCCCTGGGGGTAGATTTGGTATCGCTACACCGTGACAACGAGCTCGGTCGGCCAAACTTGAGTAACGGGTCAAAAGGGCCATAACTTTTGAACCCACCGTTGGATCGCACCAAAAGTTTCACACGATTATCCGTAGTTGGTTTTCTTTGTGTTCTTGTCGGATCGCTACTTGGTGACGAGGAGGTCCGGGCCGGCGGATTTGAGTAAAGGGTCAAAAGGGCCAGAACTTTGGATCCGACCGTTGGAACCCAATCAAATTTTTACATGAGTTTCCGGATGCAGTCTTCCTCGAGGAAGCTATGGAATCGCTACTCAGTGATAAGGAGCTGTCGTCGGCCAAACTCGAGTAAAGGGCCAAAAGGGCCTTAACTTTTGATACCACCGTTTGATCGCGCGCAAATTTTTACACGAGTTTCTGGATGCCGTTTTGCCTGGGGTTAGATTTGGTATCGCTACACCGTGACAACGAGCTCTGGTCGGCCAAACTTGAGTAACGGGTCAAAAGGGCCATAACTTTTGAACCCACCGTTGATCGCGCCTAAAATTTCACACGATTATCCGTAGTTGGTTGTCTTTGTGTTACTGTCGAATCGCTACATGGTGACGAGGAGGTCCGGCCGGCGCATTTGAGTAACGGGTCAAAAGGGCCATAACTTTGGATCCGACCGTTGGATCCCAATCAAATTTTTATACGAGTTTCTGGATGCTGTTTTGCCTGGGGGTAGATTTGGTATTGCAAAAGCGTGACAACGAGCTCTGGTCGGCCAAACTTGAGTAGCGGGTCAAAAGGGCCATAACTTTTGAACCCACCGTTGGATCGTGCTTAAATTTTCACACGATTATCCATAGTTGGTTTTCTTTGTATTCCGTCGAATCGCTAATTGGTGACGAAGAGGTATGCCGGCCAGATTTGAGTAACGGGTCAAAAGGGCCATAACTTTGGATCCGACCGTTGGATCCCAATGAAATTTTTACACGAGTTTCCGGATGCGGTTTTCCTCGAGGAAGCTATGGAATCGCTACTCGGTTATAAGGAGCTCGGGTCGGCCACACTTTGGTAACGGGCCAAAAAGGCCATAACTTTTGATCTCACCGTTTGATCGCGCTCAAATTTTTACACGAGTTTCTGGATGTCGTTTTCCCTGGGGGGTAGATTTGGTATCGCTACACCGTGACAACGAGCTCTGGTCCCCCAAACTTGAGTAACGGGTCCTAAATTTTCACACGATTAACCGTAGTTGGTTTTCTTTGTGTTACTGTCGGATCGCTACTTGGTGACGACGAGGTCCGGGCCGGGCCGATTTGAGTAAAGGGTCAAAAGGGCCAGAACTTTGGATCCGACCGTTGGAACCCAATCAAATTTTTACACGAGTTTCCGGATGCAGTCTTCCTCGAGAAAGCTATGGAATCGCTACTCAGTGATAAGGAGCTGTCGTCGGCCAAACTTGAGTAAAGGGCCAAAAGGGCCTTAACTTTTGATACCACCGTTTGATCCGCGCAAATTTTTACACGAGTTTCGGATGCCGTTTTCCCCGGGGGTAGATTTGGTATCGCTACACCGTGACAACGACCTCTAGTCGGCAAAACTTGAGTAACAGGTCAAAATGGGCATAACTTTTGAACCCACAATTGGATCGCGCCTAAATTTTCACACGATTATCCGTATTTGGTTTTCTTTGTGTTACTATCGAATCGCCGCTTGGTGACGAGGAGGTCCGTAGGCCGATTTGAGTAACGGGTTAAAAGGGCCATAACTTTGGATCCGACCGTTGGATGCCAATCAAATTTTTACACGAGTTTCCGGATGCAGTCTTCCTCGAGGAAGCTATGGAATCGCTACTCGGTGATAAGGAGCTCTCGTCGGCCAAACTTGAGTAACGGGCCAAAAGGGCCTTAACTTTTGATACCACCGTTTGATCGCGCGCAAATTTTTACACGAGTTTCGGATGCCGTTTTTCCCGGGGGTAGAGTTGGTATCGCTACACCGTGACAACGAGCTCCGGGTCGGCCAAACTTGAGTAACGGGTCAAAAGGGCCATAACTTTTGAACCCACCGTTAGATCACGCCTAAATTTTCACACGATTATCCGCGGTTGGTTTTCTTTGTGTTACTGTCGAATCGCTACATGGCGACGAGGAGGTCCGCCGGCCAGATTTGAGTAAGGGGTCAAAAGGGCCATAACTTTGGATTCGACCGTTGGATCCCAATCAAATTTTTACACGAGTTTCCAGATGCAGTTTTCCTCGAGGAAGCTATGGAATCGCTACTCAGTAATAAGGAGCTCTGGTCGGCCACACTTTGGTAACGGGCCAAAAAGGCCATAACTTTTGATCCCACCGTTTGATCGCGCTCAAATTTTTACACGAGTTTCTCGGATGTCGTTTTCCCCGGGGGGTAGATTTGGTATCGCTACACCGTGACAACGAGCTCGGTCCCCCAAACTTGAGTAACGGGTCCTAAATTTTCACACGATTAACCGTAGTTGGTTTTCTTTGTGTTACTTGTCGGATCGCTACTTGGTGACGACGAGGTCCGGGGCCGGCGATTTGAGTAAAGGGTCAAAAGGGCGAACTTTGGATCCGACCGTTGGAACCCAATCAAATTTTTACACGAGTTTCCGGATGCAGTCTTCCTCGAGAAAGCTATGGAATCGCTACTCAGTGATAAGGAGCTGTCGTCGGCCAAACTTGAGTAAAGGGCCAAAAGGGCCTTAACTTTTGATACCACCGTTTGATCGCGCGCAAATTTTTACACGAGTTTCTGGATGCCGTTTTGCCTGGGGGTAGATTTGGTATCGCTACACCGTGACAACGAGCTCTAGTCGGCCAAACTTGAGTAACGGGTCAAAAGGGCCATAACTTTTGAACCCACCGTTGGATCGCGCCTAAATTTTCACACGATTATCCGTGGTTGGTTTTCTTTGTGTTACTGTCGCATCGCTACATGGTGACGAGGAGGTCTAGCCGCCGATTTGAGTAACGGGTCAAAAGGGCCATAACTTTGGATCCGACCGTTGGATCCCAATCAAATTTTTACACGAGTTTCCGGATGCGGTCTTCCTCGAGGAAGCTATGGAATCGCTACTCGGTGATAAGGAGCTCAGTCGGCCACACTTTGGTAATGGGCCAAAAAGGCCTTAACTTTTGATCCCACCGTTTGATCGCGCTCAAATTTTAACACGAGTTTCTGGATGTCGTTTTCCCGGGGGTAGATTTGGTATCGCTACACCGTGACAACGAGCTCTGGTCCCCCAAACTTGAGTAACGGGTCCTAAATTTTCACACGATTAACCGTAGTTGGTTTTCTTTGTGTGTACTGTCGGATCGCTACTTGGTGACGAGGAGGTCGGCGCCGATTTGAGTAACGGGTCAAAAGGGACATAACTTTGGATCCGACCGTTGGATCCCAATGAAATTTTTACACGAGTTTCCGGATGCGGTCTTCCTCGAGGAAGCTATGGAATCGCTACTCAGTGATAAGGAGCTCTGGTCGGCCACACTTGAGTAACGGGTCAAAAGTGCCTTAACTTTTGATCCCACTGTTTGATCGCGCTGAAATTTTTACATGAGTTTCTAGATGTCGTTTTCCCTGGGGGTAGATTTGGTATCGCTACACCGTGACAACGAGCTCTGGTCGGCCAAACTTGTGTAACGGGTCAAAAGGGCCATAACTTTTGAACCCACCGTTGGATCGCGCCTCAATTTTCACAGGATTATCCGTAGTTGGTTTTCTTTGTGTTACCGTCGAATCGCTACTTGGTGACGAAGAGGTATGCGGTCAGATTTGAGTAACGGGTCAAAAGGGCCAAAACTTTGGATCCGACCGTTGGTTCCCAATCAAATTTTTGCACGAAGTTTCCGGATGTAGTCTTCCTCGAGGAAGCTATGGAATCTCTACTCAGTGATAAGGAGCTCTGGTCGGCCAAACTTTGGTAACGGGCCAAAAGGGTCTTAACTTTTGATCCCACCGTTTGATCGCGCTCAAATTTTTACACGAGTTTCTGGATGCCGTTTTGCCTGGGGGTAGAGTTGGTATCGCTACACCGTGACAACGAGCTCTGGTCGGCCAAACTTGAGTAACGGGTCAAAAGGGCCATAACTTTTGAACCCACCGTTAGATCACGCCTAAATTTTCACACGATTATCCGCGGTTGGTTTTCTTTGTGTTACTGTCGAATCGCTACATGGCGACGAGGAGGTCTGGCCGGCCAGATTTGAGTAACGGGTCAAAAGGGCCATAACTTTGGATCCGACCGTTGGATGCCAATCAAATTTTTACACGAGTTTCCGGATGCGGTCTTCCTCGAGGAAGCTATGGAATCGCTACTCGGTGATAAGGAGCTCTCGTCGGCCAAACTTGAGTAACGGGCCAAAAGGGCCTTAACTTTTGATACCACCGTTTGATCGCGCGCAAATTTTTACACGAGTTTCTGGATGCCGTTTTGCCTGGGGGTAGAGTTGGTATCGCTACACCGTGACAACGAGCTCGGGTCGGCCAAACTTGAGTAACGGGTCAAAAGGGCCATAACTTTTGAACCCACCGTTAGATCACGCCTAAATTTTCACACGATTATCCGCGGTTGGTTTTCTTTGTGTTACTGTCGAATCGCTACATGGCGACGAGGAGGTCTGGCCGGCCGATTTGAGTAACGGGTCAAAAGGGCCATAACTTTGGATTCGACCGTTGGATCCCAATCAAATTTTTACACGAGTTTCCGGATGCGGTTTTCTCGAGGAAGCTATGGAATCGCTACTCAGTAATAAGGAGCTCTGGTCGGCCACACTTTGGTAACGGGCCAAAAAGGCCATAACTTTTGATCCCACCGTTTGATCGCGCTCAAATTTTTACACGAGTTTCTGGATGTCGTTTTCCCTGGGGGGTAGATTTGGTATCGCTACACCGTGACAACGAGCTCTGGTCCCCCAAACTTGAGTAACGGGTCCTAAATTTTCACACGATTAACCGTAGTTGGTTTTCTTTGTGTTACTGTCGGATCGCTACTTGGTGACGACGAGGTCTGGCCGGCCAGATTTGAGTAAAGGGTCAAAAGGGCCGAACTTTGGATCCGACCGTTGGAACCCAATCAAATTTTTACACGAGTTTCCGGATGCGTCTTCCTCGAGAAAGCTATGGAATCGCTACTCAGTGATAAGGAGCTGTCGTCGGCCAAACTTGAGTAAAGGGCCAAAAGGGCCTTAACTTTTGATACCACCGTTTGATCGCGCGCAAATTTTTACACGAGTTTTCGGATGCCGTTTTGCCTCGGGGGTAGATTTGGTATCGCTACACCGTGACAACGAGCTCTAGTCGGCCAAACTTGAGTAACGGGTCAAAAGGGCCATAACTTTTGAACCCACCGTTGGATCGCGCCTAAATTTTCACACGATTATCCGTGGTTGGTTTTCTTTGTGTTACTGTCGCATCGCTACATGGTGACGAGGAGGTCTAGCCGGCCAGATTTGAGTAACGGGTCAAAAGGGCCATAACTTTGGATCCGACCGTTGGATCCCAATCAAATTTTTACACGAGTTTCCGGATGCAGTCTTCCTCGAGGAAGCTATGGAATCGCTACTCAGTGATAAGGAGCTCTGGTCGGCCACACTTTGGTAATGGGCCAAAAAGGCCTTAACTTTTGATCCCACCGTTTGATCGCGCTCAAATTTTAACACGAGTTTTCGGATGTCGTTTTCCCGGGGGTAGATTTGGTATCGCTACACCGTGACAACGAGCTCTGGTCCCCCAAACTTGAGTAACGGGTCCTAAATTTTCACACGATTAACCGTAGTTGGTTTTCTTTGTGTTACCTGTCGGATCGCTACTTGGTGACGAGGAGGTCGGCCGCGCCGGATTTGAGTAACGGGTCAAAAGGGACATAACTTTGGATCCGACCGTTGGATCCCAATGAAATTTTTACACGAGTTTCCGGATGCAGTCTTCCTCGAGGAAGCTATGGAATCGCTACTCAGTGATAAGGAGCTCTGGTCGGCCACACTTGAGTAACGGGTCAAAAGTGCCTTAACTTTTGATCCCACTGTTTGATCGCTGAAATTTTTACATGAGTTTCTAGATGTCGTTTTCCTCGGGGGTAGATTTGGTATCGCTACACCGTGACAACGAGCTCGGGTCGGCCAAACTTGTGTAACGGGTCAAAAGGGCCATAACTTTTGAACCCACCGTTGGATCGCGCCCTCAATTTTCACAGGATTATCCGTAGTTGGTTTTCTTTGTGTTTGCGTCGAATCGCTACTTGGTGACGAAGAGGTATGCCGGTCAGATTTGAGTAACGGGTCAAAAGGGCCAAAACTTTGGATCCGACCGTTGGTTCCCAATCAAATTTTTGCACGAGTTTCCGGATGTAGTCTTCCTCGAGGAAGCTATGGAATCTCTACTCAGTGATAAGGAGCTCTGGTCGGCCAAACTTTGGTAACGGGCCAAAAGGGTCTTAACTTTTGATCCCACCGTTTGATCGCGCTCAAATTTTTACACGCGTTTCTGGATGTCGTTTTCCCTGGGGTAGATTTGGTATTGCTACACCGTGACAACGAGCTCTGGTCGGCAAAACTTGAGTAACGGGTCAAAATGGGCATAACTTATGAACCCACAGTTGGATCGCGCCTAAATTTTCACAAGATTATCTGTAGTTGGTTTTCTTAGTGTTACTGTCGAATCGCTACTAGATGACGAAGAGGTCTGCCGACAAGATTTGAGTAACGGGTCAAAAGGGCCGTAACTTTGGATCCGACCGTTGGATCCCAATCAAATTTTTACACGAGTTTCCGGATGCAGTCGTCCTCGAGGAAGCTATGGAATCGCTACTCGGTGATAAGGAGCTCCGGTCGGCCAAACTTTGGTAACGGCCAAAAGGGCCTTAACTTTTGATCCCACCGTTTGATCTCACTCAAATTTTTACATGAGTTTCTCGGATGTCGTTTTCCCCGGGGGTAGATTTGGTATCGCTACACCGTGACAACGAGCTCGGTCGGCCAAACTTGAGTAACGGGTCAAAAAGGCCATAACTTTTGAACCCACCGTTGGATCGCGCCTAAATTTTCACGGGATTATCCGTAGTTGGTTTTCTTTGTGTTATTGTCGAATCGCTACTTGGTAACGACGAGGTATGCCACGATTTGAGTAACGGGTCAAAAGGGCCATAACTTTGGATCCGACCGTTGGATACCAATCAAATTTTTACATGAGTTTCCGGATGCAGTCTTCCTCGAGGAAGCTATGGAATCGCTACTCAGTGATAAGGAGCTCGGTCGGCCAAACTTGAGTAACGGGTCAAAAGGGCCATAACTTTTGAACCAACCGTTGGATCGCACCTAAATTTTCACACGATTATCCGTAGTTGGTTTTCTTTGTGTTACCGTCGAATCGCCACATGGTGACAACAAGGTCTCGGCCGGCCAGATTTGAGTAACGGGTCAAAAGGGCCATAACTTTGGATCCGACCGTTGGATCCCAATCAAATTTTTACACGAGTTTCCGGATGCGTCTTCCTCGAGGAAGCTATGGAATCACTACTCAGTGATAAGGAGCTCGGTCGGCCACACTTGAGTAACGGGTCAAAAAGGCCTTAACTTTTGATCCCACCGTTTGATCGCGCTCAAATTTTAACACGAGTTTCTGGATGTCGTTTTCCCTGGGGGGTAGATTTGGTATCGCTACACCGTGACAACGAGCTCTGGTCCCCCAAACTTGAGTAACGGGTCAAAAGGGCCATAACTTTTGAACCCACCGTTGGATCGCACCAAAAGTTTCACACGATTATCCGTAGTTGGTTTTCTTTGTGTTACTGTCGGATCGCTACTTGGTGACGAGGAGGTCTGGCTGGCCAGATTTGAGTAAAGGGTCAAAAGGGCCAGAACTTTGGATCCGACCGTTGGAACCCAATCAAATTTTTACATGAGTTTCCGGATGCAGTCTTCCTCGAGGAAGCTATGGAATCGCTACTCAGTGATAAGGAGCTGTCGTCGGCCAAACTTGAGTAAAGGGCCAAAAGGGCCTTAACTTTTGATACCACCGTTTGATTGCGCGCAAATTTTTACACGAGTTTCTGGATGCCGTTTTGCCTGGGGTTAGATTTGGTATCGCTACACCGTGACAACGAGCTCTGGTCGGCCAAACTTGAGTAACGGGTCAAAAGGGCCATAACTTTTGAACCCACCGTTGGATCGCGCCTAAAATTTCACACGATTATCCGTGGTTGGTTTTCTTTGTGTTACTTGTCGAATCGCTACATGGTGACGAGGAGGTCTAGCCGCCAGATTTGAGTAACGGGTCAAAAGGGCCATAACTTTGGATCCGACCGTTGGATCCCAATCAAATTTTTACACGAGTTTCGGATGCGTTTTCCTCGAGGAAGCTATGGAATCGCTACTCGGTTATAAGGAGCTCGGGTCGGCCACACTTTGGTAACGGGCCAAAAAGGCCTTAACTTTTGATCCCACCGTTTGATCGCGCTCAAATTTTAACACGAGTTTCGGATGTCGTTTTCCCCGGGGGTAGATTTGGTATCGCTACACCGTGACAACGAGCTCCGGGTCCGCCAAACTTGAGTAACGGGTCAAAAGGGCCATAAATTTTGAACCCACCGTTGGATCGCACCAAAATTTTCACACGATTATCCGTAGTTGGTTTTCTTTGTGTTACTCTCGGATCGCTACTTGGTGACGAGGAGGTCTGGCCGGCCATATTTGAGTAAAGGGTCAAAAGGGCCAGAACTTTGGATCCGACCGTTGGAACCCAATCAAATTTTTACACGAGTTTCCGGATGCAGTCTTCCTCGAGGAAGCTATGGAATCGCTACTCGAGGGATAAGGAGCTCGGTCGGCCACACTTGAGTAACGGGTCAAAAGTGCCTTAACTTTTGATCCCACCGTTTGATCGCTGCTGAAATTTTTACACGAGTTTCGGATGTCGTTTTCCCTAGGGGTAGATTTGGTATCGCTACACCGTGACAACGAGCTCTGGTCGGCCAAACTTGTGTAACGGGTCAAAAGGGCCATAACTTTTGAACCCACCGTTGGATCGCGCCTAAATTTTCACAGGATTATCCGTAGTTGGTTTTCTTTGTGTTACTGTCGAATCGCTACTTGGTGACGAAGAGGTATGCCGGTCAGATTTGAGTAACGGGTCAAAAGGGCCATAACTTTGGATCCGACCGTTGGATCCCAATCAAATTTTTACACGAGTTTCTGGATGCAGTTTTCCTCGAGGAAGCTATGGAATCGCTACTCAGTTATAAGGAGCTCTGGTCGGCCACACTTTGGTAACGGGCCAAAAAGGCCTTAACTTTTAATCCCACCGTTTGATCGCGCTCAAATTTTAACACGAGTTTCTGGATGTCGTTTTCCCTGGGGGGTAGATTTGGTATCGCTACACCGTGACAACGAGCTCTGGTCCGCCAAACTTGAGTAACGGGTCAAAAGGGCCATAAATTTTGAACCCACCGTTGGATCGCACCAAAATTTTCACACGATTATCCGTAGTTGGTTTTCTTTGTGTTACTCTCGGATCGCTACTTGGTGACGAGGAGGTCCGCCGGCCGGATTTGAGTAAAGGGTCAAAAGGGCGAACTTTGGATCCGACCGTTGGAACCCAATCAAATTTTTACACGAGTTTCCGGATGCGGTCTTCCTCGAGGAAGCTATGGAATCGCTACTCAGGGATAAGGAGCTCTGGTCGGCCACACTTGAGTAACGGGTCAAAAGTGCCTTAACTTTTGATCCCACTGTTTGATCGCGCTGAAATTTTTACACGAGTTTCTGGATGTCGTTTTCCCTGGGGGTAGATTTGGTATCGCTACACCGTGACAACGAGCTCTGGTCGGCCAAACTTGTGTAACGGGTCAAAAGGGCCATAACTTTTGAACCCACCGTTGGATCGCGCCTCAATTTTCACAGGATTATCCGTAGTTGGTTTTCTTTGTGTTACTGTCGAATCGCTACTTGGTGACGAAGAGGTATGCCGGTCAGATTTGAGTAACGGGTCAAAAGGGCCAAAACTTTGGATCCGACCGTTGGATCCCAATCAAATTTTTGCACGAGTTTCCGGATGTAGTCTTCCTCGAGGAAGCTATGGAATCTCTACTCGGTGATAAGGAGCTCGGGTCGGCCAAACTTGAGTAACGGGCCAAAAGGGCCTTAACTTTTGATCCCACCGTTTGATCGCGCTCAAATTTTTACACGCGTTTCTGGATGTCGTTTTCCCTGGGGGTTGATTTGGTATCGCTACACCGTGACAACGAGCTCTGGTCGGCAAAACTTGAGTAACGGGTCAAAATGGGCATAACTTTTGAACCCACAGTTGGATCGCGCCTAAATTTTCACAAGATTATCTGTAGTTGGTTTTCTTAGTGTTACTGTCGAATCGCTACTTGGTGACGAAGAGGTCCCCGCGACAAGATTTGAGTAACGGGTCAAAAGGGCCGTAACTTTGGATCCGACCGTTGGATCCCAATCAAATCTTTACACGAGTTTCCGGATGCGGTCTTCCTCGAGGAAGCTATGGAATCGCTACTCAGTGATAAGGAGCTGTCGTTGGCCAAACTTGAGTAAAGGGCCAAAAGGGCCTTAACTTTTGATACCACCGTTTGATCGCGCGCAAATGTTTACACGAGTTTCTGGATGCCGTTTTGCCTGGGGGTAGATTTGGTATCGCTACACCGTGACAACGAGCTCGGGTCGGCCAAACTTGTGTAACGGGTCAAAAGGGCCATAACTTTTGAACCCACCGTTGGATCGCGCCTCAATTTTCACAGGATTATCCGTAATTGGTTTTCTTTGTGTTACTGTCGAATCGTTACTTGGTGACGAAGAGGTATGCCGGTCGATTTGAGTAACGGGTCAAAAGGGCCATAACTTTGGATCCGACCGTTGGATCCCAATCAAATTTTTACACGAGTTTTCGGATGCGGTTTTCCTCGAGGAAGCTATGGAATCGCTACTCGGTTATAAGGAGCTCCGGTCGGCCACACTTTGGTAACGGGCCAAAAAGGCCTTAACTTTTGATCCCACCGTTTGATCGCGCTCAAATTTTAACACGAGTTTCGGATGTCGTTTTCCCCGGGGGTAGATTTGGTATCGCTACACCTCGACAACGAGCTCTGGTCCGCCAAACTTGAGTAACGGGTCAAAAGGGCCATAAATTTTGAACCCACCGTTGGATCGCACCAAAATTTTCACACGATTATCCGTAGTTGGTTTTCTTTGTGTTACTCTCGGATCGCTACTTGGTGACGAGGAGGTCTCGCCGGCCGATTTGAGTAAAGGGTCAAAAGGGCCAGAACTTTGGATCCGACCGTTGGAACCCAATCAAATTTTTACACGAGTTTCGGATGCGTCTTCCTCGAGGAAGCTATGGAATCGCTACTCAGGGATAAGGAGCTCTCGGTCGGCCACACTTGAGTAACGGGTCAAAAGTGCCTTAACTTTTGATCCCACCGTTTGATCGCGCTGAAATTTTTACACGAGTTTCGGATGTCGCTTTTCCCCGGGGGTAGATTTGGTATCGCTACACCGTGACAACGAGCCTCCGGTCGGCCAAACTTGTGTAACGGGTCAAAAGGGCCATAACTTTTGAACCCACCGTTGGATCGCGCCTCAATTTTCACAGGATTATCCGTAGTTGGTTTTCTTTGTGTTACTGTCGAATCGCTACTTGGTGACGAAGAGGTATGCCTTGCCGATTTGAGTAACGGGTCCAAAGGGCCAAAACTTTGGATCCGACCGTTGGATCCCAATCAAATTTTTGCACGAGTTTCCGGATGTAGTCTTCCTCGAGGAAGCTATGGAATCTCTACTCAGTGATAAGGAGCTCTGGTCGGCCAAACTTGAGTAACGGGCCAAAAGGGCCTTAAGTTTTGATCCCACCGTTTGATCGCGCTCAAATTTTTACACGCGTTTTCGGATGTCGTTTTCCCGGGGGTTGATTTGGTATCGCTACACCGTGACAACGAGCTCGGTCGGCAAAACTTGAGTAACGGGTCAAAATGGGCATAACTTTTGAACCCACAGTTGGATCGCGCCTAAATTTTCACAAGATTATCTGTAGTTGGTTTTCTTAGTGTTACTGTCGAATCGCTACTAGGTGACGAAGAGGTCTGCCGACAAGATTTGAGTAACGGGTCAAAAGGGCCGTAACTTTGGATCCGACCGTTGGATCCCAATCAAATTTTTACACGAGTTTCCGGATGCGGTCTTCCTCGAGGAAGCTATGGAATCGCTACTCGGTGATAAGGAGCCTCGGGTCGGCCAAACTTTGGTAACGGGCCAAAAGGGCCTTAACTTTTGATCCCACCGTTTGATCGCACTCAAATTTTTACAGGAGTTTCTGGATGTCGTTTTCCCTGGGGGTAGATTTGGTATCGCTACACCGTGACAACGAGCTCTAGTCGGCCAAACTTGAGTAACGGGTCAAAAGGGCCATAACTTTTGAACCCACCGTTGGATCGCGCCTAAATTTTCACAAGATTATCCGTAGTTGGTTTTCTTTGTGTTATTGTCGAATCGCTACTTGGTAACGACGAGGTATGCCGACGGACTTGAGTAACGGGTCAAAAAGGCCATAACTTTGGATCCGACCGTTGGATACCAATCAAATTTTTACATGAGTTTCCGGATGCAGTCTTCCTCGAGGAAGCTATGGAATCGCTACTCAGTGATAAGGTGCTCTGGTCTGCCACACTTGAGTAACGGGTCAATAGGGCCTTAACTTTTGATCCCACCGTTTGATCGCGCTCAAATTTTTACACGCGTTTCTGGATGTCGTTTTCCCTGGGGGTTCATTTGGTATCGCTACACCGTGACAACGAGCTCGGGTCGGCAAAACTTGAGTAACGGGTCAAAATGGGCATAACTTTTGAACCCACCGTTGGATCGCGCCTAAATTTTCACAAGATTATCCGTAGTTGGTTTTCTTTGTGTTACTATCGAATCGCTACTTGGTGACGAGGAGGTCCGCCGCCGATTTGAGTAAAGGGTTAAAAGGGCCATTTCTTTGGATCCGACCGTTGGATCCTAATCAAATTTTTACACGAGTTTCGGGATGCAGTGTGCCTCGAGGAAGCTATGGAATAGCTACTCGTTGATAAGGAGCTCGGTCGCCACACTTGAGTAACGGGTCAAAAAGGCCTTAACTTTGGATCCCACCGTTGATCGCGCTCAAATTTTTACACGCGTTTTTGGATGTCGTTTTCCCTGGGGGTTGATTTGGTATCGCTACACCGTGACAACGAGCTCGGGTCGGCAAAACTTGAGTAACGGGTCAAAATGGGCATAACTTTTGAACCCACAGTTGGATCGCTCCTAAATTTTCACAAGATTATCTGTAGTTGGTTTTCTTAGTGTTACTGTCGAATCGCTACTTGGGGACGAAGAGGTCTGCCGACAAGATTTGAGTAACGGGTCAAAAGGGCCGTAACTTTGGATCCGACCGTTGGATCCCAATCAAATTTTTACACGAGTTTCCGGATGCGGTCTTCCTCGAGGAAGCTATGGAATCGCTACTCGTGATAAGGAGCTCGGTCGGCCAAACTTTGGTAACGGGCCAAAAGGGCCTTAACTTTTGATCCCACCGTTTGATCGCACTCAAATTTTTACAGGAGTTTCTGGATGTCGTTTTCCCTGGGGGTAGATTTGGTATCGCTACACCGTGACAACGAGCTCGGGTCGGCAAAACTTGAGTAACGGGTCAAAATGGGCATAACTTTTGAACCCACAGTTGGATCGCTCCTAAATTTTCACAAGATTATCTCGTAGTTGGTTTTCTTAGTGTTACCGTCGAATCGCTACTTGGGGACGAAGAGGTCTCCGCGACAAGATTTGAGTAACGGGTCAAAAGGGCCGTAACTTTGGATCCGACCGTTGGATCCCAATCAAATTTTTACACGAGTTTCCGGATGCGGCCTTCCTCGAGGAAGCTATGGAATCGCTACTCGTGATAAGGAGCTCCGGTCGGCCAAACTTTGGTAACGGGCCAAAAGGGCCTTAACTTTTGATCCCACCGTTTGATCGCACTCAAATTTTTACAGGAGTTTCGGATGTCGTTTTCCCGGGGGTAGATTTGGTATCGCTACACCGTGACAACGAGCTCTAGTCGGCCAAACTTGAGTAACGGGTCAAAAGGGTCATATCTTTTGAACCCACCGTTGGATCGCGCCTAAATTTTCACGAGGATTATCCGTAGTTGGTTTTCTTTGTGTTATTGTCGAATCGCTACTTGGTAACGACGAGGTATGCCGCGATTTGAGTAACGGGTCAAAAGGGCCATAACTTTGGATCCGATCGTTGGATACCAATCAAATTTTTACATGAGTTTCCGGATGCGTCTTCCTCGAGGAAGCTATGGAATCGCTACTCGGTGATAAGGTGCTCGGTCGCCACACTTGAGTAACGGGTCAATAAGGCCTTAACTTTTGATCCCACCGTTTGATCGCGCTCAAATTTTTACACGCGTTTTTCGGATGTCGTTTTCCCGGGGTTGATTTGGTATCGCTACACCGTGACAACGAGCTCTGGTCGGCAAAACTTGAGTAACGGGTCAAAATGGGCATAACTTTTGAACCCACAGTTGGATCGCGCCTAAATTTTCACAAGATTATCTGTAGTTGTTTTTCTTAGTGTTACTGTCGAATCGCTACTTGGTGACGAAGAGGTCTGCCGACAAGATTTGAGTAACGGGTCAAAAGGGCCGTAACTTTGGATCCGACCGTTGGATCCCAATCAAATTTTTACATCGGTTTCCGGATGCGTCTTCCTCGAGGAAGCTATGGAATCGCTACTCGGTGATAAGGAGCTCTGGTCGGCCAAACTTTGGTAACGGGCCAAAAGGGCCTTCACTTTTGATCCCACCGTTTGATCGCACTCAAATTTTTACATGAGTTTCTGGATATCGTTTTCCCTGGGGGTAGATTTGGTATCGCTACACCGTGACAACGAGCTCTAGTCGGCCAAACTTGAGTAACGGGTCAAAAGGGTCATATCTTTTGAACCCACCGTTGGATCGCGCCTAAATTTTCACAGGATTATCCGTAGTTGGTTTTCTTTGTGTTATTGTCGAATCGCTACTTGGTAACGACGAGGTATGCCGGCCAGATTTGAGTAACGGGTCAAAAGGGCCATAACTTTGGATCCGATCGTTGGATACCAATCAAATTTTTACATCGAGTTCCGGATGCGGTCTTCCTCGAGGAAGCTATGGAATCGCTACTCGTGATAAGGAGCTCGGGTCGGCCAAACTTTGGTAACGGGCCAAAAGGGCCTTCACTTTTGATCCCACCGTTTGATCGCACTCAAATTTTTACATGAGTTTCTCGGATATCGCTTTTCCCGGGGGTAGATTTGGTATCGCTACACCGTGACAACGAGCTCGGGTCGGCCAAACTTGTGTAACGGGTCAAAAGGGCCATAACTTTTGAACCCACTGTTGGATCGCGCCTAAATTTTCACAGGATTATCCGTAGTTGGTTTTCTTTGTGTTACTGTCGAATCGCTACTTGGTGACGACGAGGTATGCCGGCCAGATTTGAGTAACGGGTCAAAAGGGTCGTAACTTTGGATCCGACCGTTGGATCCCAATCAAATTTTTACACGAGTTTCCGGATGCGTCTTCCTTGAGGAAGCTATGGAATCGCTACTCGGTGATAAGGTGCTCGGTCCGCCACACTTGAGTAACGGGTCAATAAGGCCTTAACTTTTGATCCCACCGTTTGATCGCGCTCAAATTTTTACACGCGTTTCTGGATGTCGTTTTCCCTGGGGGTTGATTTGGTATCGCTACACCGTGACAACGAGCTCTGGTCGACAAAACTTGAGTAACGGGTCAAAATGGGCATAACTTTTGAACCCACAGTTGGATCGCCTCCTAAATTTTCACAAGATTATCTGTAGTTGGTTTTCTTTGTGTTACTATCGAATCGCTACTTGGTGACGAGGAGGTCTGGCCGGCCAGATTTGAGTAACGGGTTAAAAGGGCCATTTCTTTGGATCCGACCGTTGGATCGTAATCAAATTTTTACACGAGTTTCCGGATGCGGTGTTCCTCGAGGAAGCTATGGAATAGCTACTCGGTGATAAGGAGCTCGGTCGCCACACTTGAGTAACGGGTCAAAAAGGCCTTAACTTTGGATGCCACCGTTGATCGCGCTCAAATTTTTACACGCGTTTACGGATGTCGTTTTCCCGGGGGTTGATTTGGTATCGCTACACCATGACAACGAGCTCTCCGGTCGGCAAAACTTGAGTAACGGGTCAAAATGGGCATAACTTTTGAACCCACGGTTGGATCGCTCCTAAATTTTCACAAGATTATCTCGTAGTTGGTTTTCTTTGTGTTACTATCGAATCGCTACTTGGTGACGAGGAGGTCCGGCCGGCGATTTGAGTAACGGGTTAAAAGGGCCATTTCTTTGGATCCGACCATTGGATCCTAATCAAATTTTTACACGAGTTTCCGGATGCGGTGTTCCTCGAGGAAGCTATGGAATAGCTACTCGGTGATAAGGAGCTCGGTCGCCACACTTGAGTAACGGGTCAAAAAGGCCTTAACTTTGGATGCCACCGTTGATCGCGCTCAAATTTTTACACGCGTTTCGGATGTCGTTTTCCCCGGGGGGTTGATTTGGTATCGCTACACCGTGACAACGAGCTCCGGTCGGCAAAACTTGAGTAACGGGTCAAAATGGGCATAACTTTTGAATCCACAGTTGGATCGCGCCTAAATTTTCACAAGATTATCTGTAGTTGGTTTTCTTAGTGTTACTGTCGAATCGCTACTTGGTGACGAAGAGAGGTCCGCCGTCAAGATTTGAGTAACGGGTCAAAAGGGCCGTACCTTTGGATCCGACCGTTGGATCCCAATCAAATTTTTACACGAGTTTCCGGATGCGGTCTTCCTCGAGGAAGCTATGGAATCGCTACTCGGGGATAAGGAGCTCGGTCGGCCACACATGAGTAACGGGTCAAAAGGGCCTTAACTTTTGATCCCACCGTTTGATCGTGCTCGACATTTTTACACGAAGTTTCGGATGTCGTTTTCCCTGGGGGTAGATTTGGTATCTCTACACCGTGACAACGAGCTCTGGTCGGCCAAACTTGTGTAACGGGTCAAAAAGGCCATAACTTTTGAACCCACCGTTGGATCGCGCCTAAATTTTCACAAGATTATCCGTAGTTGGTTTTCTTTGTGTTACCGTCGAATCGCTACTTGGTGACGAAGAGGTATGCTGGTCAGATTTGAGTAACGGGTCAAAAGGGCCGTAACTTTGGATCCGACCGTTGGATCCCAATCAAATTTTTACACGAGTTTCCGTATGCAGTCTTCCTCGAGGAAGCTATGGAATCGCTACTCAGTGATAAGGAGCTCTGGTCGGCCACACTTGAGTAACGGGTCAAAAAGGCCTTAACTTTGGATCCCACCGTTGATCGCGCTCAAATTTTTACACGCGTTTCTGGATGTCGTTTTCCCTGGGGGTTCATTTGGTATCGCTACACCGTGACAACGAGCTCTGGTCGGCAAAACTTGAGTAACGGGTCAAAATGGGCATAACTTTTGAACCCACAGTTGGATCGCGCCTAAATTTTCACAAGATTATCTGTAGTTGGTTTTCTTTGTGTTACTATCGAATCGCTACTTGGTGACGAGGAGGTCTGGCCGGCCAGATTTGAGTAAAGGGTTAAAAGGGCCATTTCTTTGGATCCGACCGTTGGATCCTAATCAAATTTTTACACGAGTTTCCGGATGCAGTGTGCCTCGAGGAAGCTATGGAATAGCTACTCAGTGATAAGGAGCTCTGGTCGCCACACTTGAGTAACGGGTCAAAAAGGCCTTAACTTTGGATCCCACCGTTGATCGCGCTCAAATTTTTACACGCGTTTCTGGATGTCGTTTTCCCTGGGGGTTGATTTGGTATCGCTACACCGTGACAACGAGCTCTGGTCGGCAAAACTTGAGTAACGGGTCAAAATGGGCATAACTTTTGAACCCACAGTTGGATCGCTCCTAAATTTTCACAAGATTATCTGTAGTTGGTTTTCTTAGTGTTACTGTCGAATCGCTACTTGGGGACGAAGAGGTCGCCGACAAGATTTGAGTAACGGGTCAAAAGGGCCGTAACTTTGGATCCGACCGTTGGATCCCAATCAAATTTTTACACGAGTTTCCTGGATGCGGTCTTCCTCGAGGAAGCTATGGAATCGCTACTCGGTGATAAGGAGCTCCGGTCGGCCAAACTTTGGTAACGGGCCAAAAGGGCCTTAACTTTTGATCCCACCGTTTGATCGCACTCAAATTTTTACAGGAGTTTCTGGATGTCGTTTTCCCTGGGGGTAGATTTGGTATCGCTACACCGTGACAACGAGCTCTAGTCGGCCAAACTTGAGTAACGGGTCAAAAGGGTCATATCTTTTGAACCCACCGTTGGATCGCGCCTAAATTTTCACGGGATTATCCGTAGTTGGTTTTCTTTGTGTTATTGTCGAATCGCTACTTGGTAACGACGAGGTATGCCGACGATTTGAGTAACGGGTCAAAAGGGCCATAACTTTGGATCCGATCGTTGGATACCAATCAAATTTTTACATGAGTTTCCGGATGCAGTCTTCCTCGAGGAAGCTATGGAATCGCTACTCAGTGATAAGGTGCTCTGGTCTGCCACACTTGAGTAACGGGTCAATAAGGCCTTAACTTTTGATCCCACCGTTTGATCGCGCTCAAATTTTTACACGCGTTTCGGATGTCGTTTTCCCCTGGGGTTGATTTGGTATCGCTACACCGTGACAACGAGCTCGGTCGGCAAAACTTGAGTAACGGGTCAAAATGGGCATAACTTTTGAACCCACAGTTGGATCGCGCCTAAATTTTCACAAGATTATCTGTAGTTGTTTTTCTTAGTGTTACTGTCGAATCGCTACTTGGTGACGAAGGAGGTCCGCCGACAAGATTTGAGTAACGGGTCAAAAGGGCCGTAACTTTGGATCCGACCGTTGGATCCCAATCAAATTTTTACACGAGTTTCCGGATGCAGTCTTCCTCGAGGAAGCTATGGAATCGCTACTCAGTGATAAGGAGCTCTGGTCGGCCAAACTTTGGTAACGGGCCAAAAGGGCCTTCACTTTTGATCCCACCGTTTGATCGCACTCAAATTTTTACATGAGTTTCTGGATATCGTTTTCCCTGGGGGTAGATTTGGTATCGCTACACCGTGACAACGAGCTACGGTCGGCCAAACTTGAGTAACGGGTCAAAAGGGCCATAACTTTTGAACCCACCGTCGGATCGCGCCTAAATTTTCACACAATTATCCGTAGTTGGTTTTCTTTGTAAGCGTCGAATCGCTACATGGTGACAAGAAGGTCTCGGGCCGATTTGAGTAATGGGTCAAAAGGGCCATAACTTTGGATCCGACCGTTGGATCCCAATCAAATTTTTACACGAGTATCCGGATGCGGTCTTCCTCGAGGAAGCTATGGAATCGCTACTCAGTGATAAGGAGCTCTGGTCGGCCACACTTGAGTAACGGGTCAAAAGGGCCTTAACTTTTGATCCCACCGTTAGATCGTGCTGAAATTTTTACACGAGTTTCTAGATGTTGTTTTCCCTGGGGGTAGATTTGGTATCGCTACACCGTGACAACGAGCTCTGGTCGGCCAAACTTGTGTAACGGGTCAAAAGGGCCATAACTTTTGAACCCATCGTTGGATCGCGCCTAAATTTTCACGGGATTGTCCGTAGTTGGTTTTCTTTGTGTTATTTTTGTCGAATCGCTACTTGGTGACGACGAGGTATGCCGCCAGATTTGAGTAACGGGTCAAAAGGGTCGTAACTTTGGATCCGACCGTTGGATCCCAATCAAATTTTTACATGAGTTTCCGGATGCAGTCTTCCTTGAGGAAGCTATGGAATCGCTACTCAGTGATAAGGTGCTCTGGTCTGCCACACTTGAGTAACGGGTCAATAGGGCCTTAACTTTTGATCCCACCGTTTGATCGCGCTCAAATTTTTACACGCGTTTCGGATGTCGTTTTCCCCCCTGGGGTTTGATTTGGTATCGCTACACCGTGACAACGAGCTCGGGTCGGCAAAACTTGAGTAACGGGTCAAAATGGGCATAACTTTTGAACCCACGGTTGGATCGCTCCTAAATTTTCACAAGATTATCCGTAGTTGGTTTTCTTTGTGTTACTATCGAATCGCTACTTGGTGACGAGGAGGTCCGGCGGCCAGATTTGAGTAACGGGTTAAAAGGGCCATTTCTTTGGATCCGACCCTTGGATCCTAATCAAATTTTTACACGAGTTTCCGGATGCAGTGTTCCTCGAGGAAGCTATGGAATAGCTACTCAGTGATAAGGAGCTCTGGTCGCCACACTTGAGTAACGGGTCAAAAAGGCCTTAACTTTGGATGCCACCGTTGATCGCGCTCAAATTTTTACACGCGTTTCGGATGTCGTTTTCCCCGGGGGTTGATTTGGTATCGCTACACCGTGACAACGAGCTCGGGTCGGCAAAACTTGAGTAACGGGTCAAAATGGGCATAACTTTTGAACCCACAAGTTGGATCGCTCCTAAATTTTCACAAGATTATCCGTAGTTGGTTTTCTTTGTGTTACTATCGAATCGCTACTTGGTGAAGAGGAGGTCCGCCGCCGATTTGAGTAACGGTTAAAAGGGCCATTTCTTTGGATCCGACCATTGGATCCTAATCAAATTTTTACACGAGTTTCCGGATGCGGTGTTCCTCGAGGAAGCTATGGAATAGCTACTCGGTGATAAGGAGCTCGGTCGCCACACTTGAGTAACGGGTCAAAAAGGCCTTAACTTTGGATGCCACCGTTGATCGCGCTCAAATTTTTACACGCGTTTCGGATGTCGTTTTCCCCGGGGTTGATTTGGTATCGCTACACCGTGACAACGAGCTCGGGTCGGCAAAACTTGAGTAACGGGTCAAAATGGGCATAACTTTTGAACCCACCAGTTGGATCGCTCCTAAATTTTCACAAGATTATCCGTAGTTGGTTTTCTTTGTGTTACTATCGAATCGCTACTTGGTGAAGAGGAGGTCCGCCGCCGATTTGAGTAACGGGTTAAAAGGGCCATTTCTTTGGATCCGACCATTGGATCCTAATCAAATTTTTACACGAGTTTCCGGATGCAGTGTTCCTCGAGGAAGCTATGGAATAGCTACTCAGTGATAAGGAGCTCTGGTCGCCACACTTGAGTAACGGGTCAAAAAGGCCTTAACTTTGGATGCCACCGTTGATCGCGCTCAAATTTTTTCACGCGTTTCTGGATGTTGTTTTCCCCGGGGTTGATTTGGTATCTCTACACCGTGACAACGAGCTCAGTCGGCAAAACTTGAGTAACGGGTCAAAATGGGCATAACTTTTGAACCCACAGTTGGATCGCTCCTAAATTTT
This sequence comes from Populus x sibirica, assembly GCA_019202695.1. NCBI lineage: Eukaryota > Viridiplantae > Streptophyta > Magnoliopsida > Malpighiales > Salicaceae > Populus > Populus x sibirica. The sequence goes on from JAGMVL010001625.1 coordinate 41,779, forward strand.
CACAAGATTATCCGTAGTTGGTTTTCTTTGTGTTACTATCGAATCGCTACTTGGTGACGAGGAGGTCCGGCCCGCGGATTTGAGTAACGGGTTAAAAGGGCCATTTCTTTCGATCCGACCATTGGATCCTAATCAAATTTTTACACGAGTTTCCGGATGCAGTGTTCCTCAAGGAAGCTATGGAATAGCTACTCAGTGATAAGGAGCTCTGGTCGCCACACTTGAGTAACGGGTCAAAAAGGCCTTAACTTTGGATGCCACCGTTGATCGCGCTCAAATTTTTACACGCGTTTCTGGATGTCGTTTTCCCTGGGGGTTGATTTGGTATCGCTACACCGTGACAACGAGCTCTGGTCGGCAAAACTTGAGTAACGGGTCAAAATGGGCATAACTTTTGAATCCACAGTTGGATCGCGCCTAAATTTTCACAAGATTATCTGTAGTTGGTTTTCTTAGTGTTACTGTCGAATCGCTACTTGGTGACGAAGAGGTCTGCCGACAAGATTTGAGTAACGGGTCAAAAGGGCCGTACCTTTGGATCCGACCGTTGGATCCCAATCAAATTTTTACACGAGTTTCCGGATGCAGTCTTCCTCGAGGAAGCTATGGAATCGCTACTCGGGGATAAGGAGCTCCGGTCGGCCACACATGAGTAACGGGTCAAAAGGGCCTTAACTTTTGATCCCACCGTTTGATCGTGCTCGACATTTTTACACGAGTTTCGGATGTCGTTTTCCCGGGGGGTAGATTTGGTATCTCTACACCGTGACAACGAGCTCTGGTCGGCCAAACTTGTGTAACGGGTCAAAAGGGCCATAACTTTTGAACCCACCGTTGGATCGCGCCTAAATTTTCACAGGATTATCCGTAGTTGGTTTTCTTTGTGTTACTGTCGAATCGCTACTTGGTGACGAAGAGGTATGCGTGGCAGATTTGAGTAACGGGTCAAAAGGGCCGTAACTTTGGATCCGACCGTTGGATCCCAATCAAATTTTTACACGAGTTTCCGTATGCGGTCTTCCTCGAGGAAGCTATGGAATCGCTACTCGGTGATAAGGAGCCTCGGTCGGCCACACTTGAGTAACGGGTCAAAAAGGCCTTAACTTTGGATCCCACCGTTGATCGCGCTCAAATTTTTACACGCGTTTCGGATGTCGTTTTCCACGGGGTTGATTTGGTATCGCTACACCGTGACAACGAGCTCTGGTCGGCAAAACTTGAGTAACGGGTCAAAATGGGCATAACTTTTGAACCCACGGTTGGATCGCGCCTAAATTTTCACAAGATTATCCGTAGTTGGTTTTCTTTGTGTTACTATCGAATCGCTACTTGGTGACGAGGAGGTCCGGCCGGCGATTTGAGTAAAGGGTTAAAAGGGCCATTTCTTTGGATCCGACCGTTGGATCCTAATCAAATTTTTACACGAGTTTCCGGATGCGGTCTGCCTCGAGGAAGCTATGGAATAGCTACTCGGTGATAAGGAGCTCGGGTCGCCACACTTGAGTAACGGGTCAAAAAGGCCTTAACTTTTGATCCCACCGTTGATCGCGCTCAAATTTTTACACGCGTTTTTGGATGTCGTTTTCCCCGGGGGTTGATTTGGTATCGCTACACCGTGACAACGAGCTCGGTCGGCAAAACTTGAGTAACGGGTCAAAATGGGCATAACTTTTGAACCCACAGTTGGATCGCTCCTAAATTTTCACAAGATTATCCGTAGTTGGTTTTCTTAGTGTTACTTGTCGAATCGCTACTTGGGGACGAAGAGGTTCCGCCGACAAGATTTGAGTAACGGGTCAAAAGGGCCGTAACTTTGGATCCGACCGTTGGATCCCAATCAAATTTTTACACGAGTTTCCGGATGCGGTCTTCCTCGAGGAAGCTATGGAATCGCTACTCGGTGATAAGGAGCTCGGTCGGCCAAACTTTGGTAACGGGCCAAAAGGGCCTTAACTTTTGATCCCACCGTTTGATCGCACTCAAATTTTTACGGGAGTTTACGGATGTCGTTTTCCCGGGGGTAGATTTGGTATCGCTACACCGTGACAACGAGCTCTAGTCGGCCAAACTTGAGTAACGGGTCAAAAGGGTCATATCTTTTGAACCCACCGTTGGATCGCGCCTAAATTTTCACGGGATTATCCGTAGTTGGTTTTCTTTGTGTTATTGTCGAATCGCTACTTGGTAACGACGAGGTATGCCGCAGATTTGAGTAACGGGTCAAAAGGGCCATAACTTTGGATCCGATCGTTGGATACCAATCAAATTTTTACATGAGTTTCCGGATGCGTCTTCCTCGAGGAAGCTATGGAATCGCTACTCGGTGATAAGGTGCTCTCGGTCGCCACACTTGAGTAACGGGTCAAAAAGGCCTTAACTTTTGATCCCACCGTTTGATCGCGCTCAAATTTTTACACGCGTTTCGGATGTCGTTTTCCGGGGGTTGATTTGGTATCGCTACACCGTGACAACGAGCTCGGTCGGCAAAACTTGAGTAACGGGTCAAAATGGGCATAACTTTTGAACCCACGGTTGGATCGCTCCTAAATTTTCACAAGATTATCCGTAGTTGGTTTTCTTTGTGTTACTATCGAATCGCTACTTGGTGAAGAGGAGGTCTGGCCGGCCAGATTTGAGTAACGGGTTAAAAGGGCCATTTCTTTGGATCCGACCATTGGATCCTAATCAAATTTTTACACGAGTTTCCGGATGCAGTGTTCCTCGAGGAAGCTATGGAATAGCTACTCGGTGATAAGGAGCTCGGTCGCCACACTTGAGTAACGGGTCAAAAAGGCCTTAACTTTGGATGCCACCGTTGATCGCGCTCAAATTTTTTCACGCGTTTTCGGATGTTGTTTTCCCGGGGGTTGATTTGGTATCGCTACACCGTGACAACGAGCTCTGGTCGGCAAAACTTGAGTAACGGGTCAAAATGGGCATAACTTTTGAACCCACAGTTGGATCGCTCCTAAATTTTCACAAGATTATCTGTAGTTGGTTTTCTTTGTGTTACTATCGAATCGCTACTTGGTGACGAGGAGGTCTGGCCGCAGATTTGAGTAACGGGTTAAAAGGGCCATTTCTTTGGATCCGACCATTGGATCCTAATCAAATTTTTACACGAGTTTCCGGATGCAGTGTTCCTCAAGGAAGCTATGGAATAGCTACTCAGTGATAAGGAGCTCTGGTCGCCACACTTGAGTAACGGGTCAAAAAGGCCTTAACTTTGGATGCCACCGTTGACCGCGCTCAAATTTTTACACGCGTTTCTGGATGTCGTTTTCCCTGGGGTTGATTTGGTATCGCTACACCGTGACAACGAGCTCTGGTCGGCAAAACTTGAGTAACGGGTCAAAATGGGCATAACTTTTGAATCCACGGTTGGATCGCGCCTAAATTTTCACAAGATTATCCGTAGTTGGTTTTCTTAGTGTTCTTGTCGAATCGCTACTTGGTGACGAAGAGGTCTGCCGACAAGATTTGAGTAACGGGTCAAAAGGGCCGTACCTTTGGATCCGACCGTTGGATCCCAATCAAATTTTTACACGAGTTTCCGGATGCGGTCTTCCTCGAGGAAGCTATGGAATCGCTACTCAGGGATAAGGAGCTCTGGTCGGCCACACATGAGTAACGGGTCAAAAGGGCCTTAACTTTTGATCCCACCGTTTGATCGTGCTGACATTTTTACACGAGTTTCTGGATGTCGTTTTCCCTGGGGGTAGATTTGGTATCTCTACACCGTGACAACGAGCTCTGGTCGGCCAAACTTGTGTAACGGGTCAAAAAGGCCATAACTTTTGAACCCACCGTTGGATCGCGCCTAAATTTTCACGAGATTATCCGTAGTTGGTTTTCTTTGTGTTACTGTCGAATCGCTACTTGGTGACGAAGAGGTATCTGCCGGGCCGATTTGAGTAACGGGTCAAAAGGGCCGTAACTTTGGATCCGACCGTTGGATCCCAATCAAATTTTTACACGAGTTTCCGTATGCGGTCTTCCTCGAGGAAGCTATGGAATCGCTACTCGGTGATAAGGAGCTCTGGTCGGCCACACTTGAGTAACGGGTCAAAAAGGCCTTAACTTTGGATCCCACCGTTGATCGCGCTCAAATTTTTACACGCGTTTCTGGATGTCGTTTTCCCTGGGGGTTGATTTGGTATCGCTACACCGTGACAACGAGCTCAGTCGGCAAAACTTGAGTAACGGGTCAAAATGGGCATAACTTTTGAACCCACGGTTGGATCGCGCCTAAATTTTCACAAGATTATCGTAGTTGGTTTTCTTTGTGTTACTATCGAATCGCTACTTGGTGACGAGGAGGTCCGCCGCCAGATTTGAGTAAAGGGTTAAAAGGGCCATTTCTTTGGATCCGACCGTTGGATCCTAATCAAATTTTTACACGAGTTTCGGATGCGGTCTGCCTCGAGGAAGCTATGGAATAGCTACTCGGTGATAAGGAGCTCGGTCGCCACACTTGAGTAACGGGTCAAAAAGGCCTTAACTTTGGATCCCACCGTTGATCGCGCTCAAATTTTTACACGCGTTTTTGGATGTCGTTTTCCCCGGGGTTGATTTGGTATCGCTACACCGTGACAACGAGCTCACGGTCGGCAAAACTTGAGTAACGGGTCAAAATGGGCATAACTTTTGAACCCACAGTTGGATCGCTCCTAAATTTTCACAAGATTATCCGTAGTTGGTTTTCTTAGTGTTACTTGTCGAATCGCTACTTGGGGACGAAGAGGTGCCGACAAGATTTGAGTAACGGGTCAAAAGGGCCGTAACTTTGGATCCGACCGTTGGATCCCAATCAAATTTTTACACGAGTTTCCGGATGCAGTCTTCCTCGAGGAAGCTATGGAATCGCTACTCAGTGATAAGGAGCTCTGGTCGGCCAAACTTTGGTAACGGGCCAAAAGGGCCTTAACTTTTGATCCCACCGTTTGATCGCACTCAAATTTTTACAGGAGTTTCTGGATGTCGTTTTCCCTGGGGTAGATTTGGTATCGCTACACCGTGACAACGAGCTCTAGTCGGCCAAACTTGAGTAACGGGTCAAAAGGGTCATATCTTTTGAACCCACCGTTGGATCGCGCCTAAATTTTCACGGATTATCCGTAGTTGGTTTTCTTTGTGTTATTGTCGAATCGCTACTTGGTAACGACGAGGTATGCCGGCCAGATTTGAGTAACGGGTCAAAAGGGCCATAACTTTGGATCCGATCGTTGGATACCAATCAAATTTTTACATGAGTTTCCGGATGCAGTCTTCCTCGAGGAAGCTATGGAATCGCTACTCAGTGATAAGGTGCTCGGGTCGGCCACACTTGAGTAACGGGTCAATAAGGCCTTAACTTTTGATCCCACCGTTTGATCGCGCTCAAATTTTTACACGCGTTTCGGATGTCGTTTTCCCCGGGGTTGATTTGGTATCGCTACACCGTGACAACGAGCTCGGTCGGCAAAACTTGAGTAACGGGTCAAAATGGGCATAACTTTTGAACCCACCGTTGGATCGCGCCTAAATTTTCACAAGATTATCCGTAGTTGTTTTTCTTAGTGTTCCTGTCGAATCGCTACTTGGTGACGAAGAGGTCTGCCGACAAGATTTGAGTAACGGGTCAAAAGGGCCGTAACTTTGGATCCGACCGTTGGATCCCAATCAAATTTTTACACGAGTTTCCGGATGCAGTCTTCCTCGAGGAAGCTATGGAATCGCTACTCGGTGATAAGGAGCTCTGGTCGGCCAAACTTTGGTAACGGGCCAAAAGGGCCTTCACTTTTGATCCCACCGTTTGATCGCACTCAAATTTTTACATGAGTTTACGGATATCGTTTTCCCTGGGGTAGATTTGGTATCGCTACACCGTGACAACGAGCTCTGGTCGGCCAAACTTGAGTAACGGGTCAAAAGGGCCATAACTTTTGAACCCACCGTCGGATCGCGCCTAAATTTTCACACAATTATCCGTAGTTGGTTTTCTTTGTGTTACTGTCGAATCGCTACATGGTGACAAGAAGGTCTGGCCGGCCAGATTTGAGTAATGGGTCAAAAGGGCCATAACTTTGGATCCGACCGTTGGATCCCAATCAAATTTTTACACGAGTATCCGGATGCAGTCTTCCTCGAGGAAGCTATGGAATCGCTACTCGGTGATAAGGAGCTCGGCCGGCCACACTTGAGTAACGGGTCAAAAGGGCCTTAACTTTTGATCCCACCGTTAGATCGTGCTGAAATGTTTACACGAGTTTCTAGATGTTGTTTTCCCTGGGGGTAGATTTGGTATCGCTACACCGTGACAACGAGCTCTGGTCGGCCAAACTTGTGTAACGGGTCAAAAGGGCCATAACTTTTGAACCCACCGTTGGATCGCGCCTAAATTTTCACGGGATTATCCGTAGTTGGTTTTCTTTGTGTTACTTGTCGAATCGCTACTTGGTGACGACGAGGTATGCCGGCCGATTTGAGTAACGGGTCAAAAGGGTCGTAACTTTGGATCCGACCGTTGGATCCCAATCAAATTTTTACATGAGTTTCCGGATGCGGTCTTCCTTGAGGAAGCTATGGAATCGCTACTCGGTGATAAGGTGCTCGGTCGGCCACACTTGAGTAACGGGTCAATAGGGCCTTAACTTTTGATCCCACCGTTTGATCGCGCTCAAATTTTTACACGCGTTTCGGATGTCGTTTTCCCCGGGGTTGATTTGGTATCGCTACACCGTGACAACGAGCTCGGTCGGCAAAACTTGAGTAACGGGTCAAAATGGGCATAACTTTTGAACCCACAGTTGGATCGCTCCTAAATTTTCACAAGATTATCTGTAGTTGGTTTTCTTTGTGTTACTATCGAATCGCTACTTGGTGACGAGGAGGTCTGGCCGCCGATTTGAGTAACGGGTTAAAAGGGCCATTTCTTTGGATCCGACCGTTGGATCCTAATCAAATTTTTACACGAGTTTCCGGATGCGGTGTTCCTCGAGGAAGCTATGGAATAGCTACTCGGTGATAAGGAGCTCGGTCGCCACACTTGAGTAACGGGTCAAAAAGGCCTTAACTTTGGATGCCACCGTTGATCGCGCTCAAATTTTTACACGCGTTTTGGATGTCGTTTTCCCTGGGGGTTGATTTGGTATCGCTACACCGTGACAACGAGCTCTGGTCGGCAAAACTTGAGTAACGGGTCAAAATGGGCATAACTTTTGAATCCACAGTTGGATCGCGCCTAAATTTTCACAAGATTATCTGTAGTTGGTTTTCTTAGTGTTACCGTCGAATCGCTAATTGGTGACGAAGAGGTCAGGCCAGGCAAGATTTGAGTAACGGGTCAAAAGGGCCATAACTTTGGATCCGACCGTTGGATCCCAATCAAATTTTTACACGAGTTTCGGGATGCAGTCTTCCTCGAGGAAGCTATGAAATCGCTACTCAGTGATAAGGAGATCTGGTCGGCCACACATGAGTAACGGGTCAAAAGGGCCTTAACTTTTGATCCCACCGTTTGATCGTGCTGAAATTTTTACACGAGTTTCTGGATGTCGTTTTCCCTGGGGGTAGATTTGGTATCGCTACACCGTGACAACGAGCTCTGGTCCGCCAAACTTGTGTAACGGGTCAAAAGGGCCATAACTTTTGAACCCGCCGTTGGATCGCGCTTAAATTTTCACACTATTATCCGTAGTTGGTTTTCTTTGTGATACTTGTCGAATCGCTACTCGGTGACGAGGAGATCTAGCCGCGATTTGAGAAACGAGTCAAAAGGGCCATAACTTTGGATCCGACCGTTGGATCCCAATCAAATTTTTACACGCGTTTCCGTATGCGGTCTTCCTCGAGGAAGCTATGGAATCGCTACTCAGTGATAAGGAGCTCTGGTCGGCCACACTTGAGTAACGGGTCAAAAAGGCCTTAACTTTGGATCCCACCGTTGATCGCGCTCAAATTTTTACACGCGTTTTTGGATGTCGTTTCCCCAGGGTTGATTTGGTATCGCTACACCGTGACAACGAGCTCGGGTCGGCAAAACTTGAGTAACGGGTCAAAATGGGCATAACTTTTGAACCCACCGTTGGATCGCTCCTAAATTTTCACAAGATTATCCGTAGTTGGTTTTCTTTGTGTTACTATCGAATCGCTACTTGGTGACGAGGAGGTCCGGCCGCCGGATTTGAGTAACGGGTTAAAAGGGCCATTTCTTTGGATCCGACCGTTGGATCCTAATCAAATTTTTACACGAGTTTCCGGATGCAGTGTTCCTCGAGGAAGCTATGGAATAGCTACTCGGTGATAAGGAGCTCCTGTCGCCACACTTGAGTAACGGGTCAAAAAGGCCTTAACTTTGGATGCCACCGTTGATCGCGCTCAAATTTTTACACGCGTTTTCGGATGTCGTTTTCCCGGGGGTTGATTTGGTATCGCTACACCGTGACAACGAGCTCGGTCGGCAAAACTTGAGTAACGGGTCAAAATGGGCATAACTTTTGAACCCACAGTTGGATCGCTCCTAAATTTTCACAAGATTATCTGTAGTTGGTTTTCTTTGTGTTACTATCGAATCGCTACTTGGTGACGAGGAGGTCTGGCCGGCCAGATTTGAGTAACGGGTTAAAAGGGCCATTTCTTTGGATCCGACCGTTGGATCCTAATCAAATTTTTACACGAGTTTCCGGATGCAGTGTTCCTCGAGGAAGCTATGGAATAGCTACTCGGTGATAAGGAGCTCGGTCGCCACACTTGAGTAACGGGTCAAAAAGGCCTTAACTTTGGATCCCACCGTTGATCGCGCTCAAATTTTTACACGCGTTTTCGGATGTCGTTTTCCCGGGGGTTGATTTGGTATCGCTACACCGTGACAACGAGCTCGGTCGGCAAAACTTGAGTAACGGGTCAAAATGGGCATAACTTTTGAACCCACGGTTGGATCGCGCCTAAATTTTCACAAGATTATCTCGTAGTTGGTTTTCTTAGTGTTACCTGTCGAATCGCTAATTGGTGACGAAGAGGTCTGCCGACAAGATTTGAGTAACGGGTCAAAAGGGCCATAACTTTGGATCCGACCGTTGGATCCCAATCAAATTTTTACACGAGTTTCCGGATGCAGTCTTCCTCGAGGAAGCTATGGAATCGCTACTCGGTGATTAGGAGATCCGTCGGCCACACATGAGTAACGGGTCAAAAGGGCCTTAACTTTTGATCCCACCGTTTGATCGTGCTGACATTTTTACACGAGTTTTCTGGATGTCGTTTTCCCTGGGGGTAGATTTGGTATCGCTACACCGTGACAACGAGCTCTGGTCGGCAAAACTTGAGTAACGGGTCAAAATGGGCATAACTTTTGAACCCATAGTTGGATCGCGCCTAAATTTTCACAAGATTATCTGTAGTTGGTTTTCTTAGTGTTACTGTCGAATCGCTACTTGGGGACGAAGAGGTCGCCGACAAGATTTGAGTAACGGGTCAAAAGGGCCGTAACTTTGGATCCGACCGTTGGATCCCAATCAAATTTTTACACGAGTTTCCGGATGCAGTCTTCCTCGAGGAAGCTATGGAATCGCTACTTAGTGATAAGGAGCTCTGGTCGGCCAAACTTTGGTAACGGGCCAAAAGGGCCTTAACTTTTGATCGCACTCAAATTTTTACATGAGTTTCTGGATGTCGTTTTCCCTTGGGGTAGATTTGGTATCGCTACACCGTGACAACGAGCTCTGGTCGGCCAAACTTGAGTAACGGGTCAAAGGGGCCATAACTTTTGAACATAGCGTTGGATCGCACCTAAATTTTCACAGGATTATCCGTAGTTGGTTTTCTTTGTGTTATTGTCGAATCGCTACTTGGTAACGATGAGGTATGCCGGCCAGATTTGAGTAACGGGTCAAAAGGGCCATAACTTTGGCTCCGACCGTTGGATACCAATCAAATTTTTACACGAGTTTCCGGATGCAGTCTTCCTCGAGGAAGCTACGGAATCGCTACTCAGGGATAAGGAGCTCGGGTCGGCCAAACTTGAGTAACGGGTCAAAAGGGCCATAACTTTTGAACCCACCGTTGGATCGCGCCTAAATTTTCACACGATTATCCGTAGTTGGTTTTCTTTGTTCTGTCGAATCGCCACATGGTGACAAGAAGGTACGTAGGCCGGATTTGAGTAACGGGTTAAAAGGGCCATAACTTTGGATCCACCGTTGGATCCCAATCAAATTTTTACACGAGTTTCCGGATGCAGTCTTCCTCGAGGAAGCTATGGAATCGCTACTCAGTGATAAGGAGCTCTGGTCGGCCACACATGAGTAACGGGTCAAAAGGGCCTTAACTTTTGATCCCACCGTTTGATCGTGCTAACATTTTTACACGAGTTTCTGGATGTCGTTTTCCCTGGGGGTAGATTTGGTATCGCTACACCGTGACAACGAGCTCACGGTCGGCAAAACTTGAGTAACGGGTCAAAATGGGCATAACTTTTGAACCCATAGTTGGATCGCGCCTAAATTTTCACAAGATTATCTCGTAGTTGGTTTTCTTAGTGTTACTGTCGAATCGCTACTTGGGGACGAAGAGGTCTGCCGACAAGATTTGAGTAACGGGTCAAAAGGGTCGTAACTTTGGATCCGACCGTTGGATCCCAATCAAATTTTTACACGAGTTTCCGGATGCAGTCTTCCTCGAGGAAGCTATGGAATCGCTACTTAGTGATAAGGAGCTCGGTCGGCCAAACTTTGGTAACGGGCCAAAAGGGCCTTAACTTTTGATCGCACTCAAATTTTTACATGAGTTTCTGGATGTCGTTTTCCCTTGGGGTAGATTTGGTATCGCTACACCGTGACAACGAGCTCTGGTCGGCCAAACTTGAGTAACGGGTCAAAGGGGCCATAACTTTTGAACATACCGTTGGATCGCACCTAAATTTTCACAGGATTATCCGTAGTTGGTTTTCTTTGTGTTATTGTCGAATCGCTACTTGGTAACGACGAGGTATGCCGGCGTATTTGAGTAACGGGTCAAAAGGGCCATAACTTTGGCTCCGACCGTTGGATACCAATCAAATTTTTACACGAGTTTCCGGATGCGGTCTTCCTCGAGGAAGCTATGGAATCGCTACTCGGGATAAGGAGCTCCGGTCGGCCAAACTTGAGTAACGGGTCAAAAGGGCCATAACTTTTGAACCCACCGTTGGATCGCGCCTAAATTTTCACACGATTATCCGTAGTTGGTTTTCTTTTATACTTGTCGAATCGCCACATGGTGACAAGAAGTGGCCTGGCGGATTTGAGTAACGGGTTAAAAGGGCCATAACTTTGGATCCACCGTTGGATCCCAATCAAATTTTTACACGAGTTTCGGATGCGGTCTTCCTCGAGGAAGCTATGGAATCGCTACTCGGTGATAAGGAGCTCTGGTCGGCCACACTTGAGTAACGGGTCAAAAGGGCCTTAACTTTTGATCCCACCGTTTGATCGTGCTAACATTTTTACACGAGTTTCGGATGTCGTTTTCCCGGGGGTAGATTTGGTATCGCTACACCGTGACAACGAGCTCCGGTCGGCAAAACTTGAGTAACGGGTCAAAATGGGCATAACTTTTGAACCCATAGTTGGATCGCGCCTAAATTTTCACAAGATTATCCGTAGTTGGTTTTCTTAGTGTTACTTGTCGAATCGCTACTTGGGGACGAAGAGGTTGCCGCGACAAGATTTGAGTAACGGGTCAAAAGGGTCGTAACTTTGGATCCGACCGTTGGATCCCAATCAAATTTTTACACGTGTTTCCGGATGCAGTCTTCCTCGAGGAAGCTATGGAATCGCTACTTAGTGATAAGGAGCTCTGGTCGGCCAAACTTTGGTAACGGGCCAAAAGGGCCTTAACTTTTGATCGCACTCAAATTTTTACATGAGTTTTCCGGATGTCGTTTTCCCTTGGGGTAGATTTGGTATCGCTACACCGTGACAACGAGCTCTGGTCGGCCAAACTTGAGTAACGGGTCAAAGGGGCCATAACTTTTGAACATAGCGTTGGATCGCACCTAAATTTTCACAGGATTATCCGTAGTTGGTTTTCTTTGTGTTATTGTCGAATCGCTACTTGGTAACGATGAGTTATGCCGGCCAGATTTGAGTAACGGGTCAAAAGGGCCATAACTTTGGCTCCGACCGTTGGATACCAATCAAAG